>JAGDQP010000185.1:143264-194327 GCA_022664845.1 Lepisma saccharinum
GCAAAACAGTCTTATCACGTGAAGGTACTTCATCGCACTGAAACCACAGCAGAAGTGTCTTGCAACGAAACAAAATTCAAATCAATTTCAAGTTCGTAAGCTTCCTCGCACAACTGCTTGTTCCAACAAGCTTGAATTGGGTTTATTGCAACAACCAGAAAACATTGTTTGCAAACATTATTCTTTTGTGTTTTCTAAATGTTTTTAAATTGTATCAAAAACATATTTTTTTTTATATTTTTCATAGTCCACATATGGAAACATTTTCAGTGTATTTTCAATGTGGGCATTTTTCAAGATAATTATAGTATTTACATAACTTACGTTTAAAATTATAGATAGTCTGAACAGTAGTAGCGTAACTGTTCTTCAGCCATCGTCGTTTAGGGTGAAATAGTAATCTGTATAACTATAATGTAAACTGTTACATGGCTATTATAATACACACAGAGTAACACATAATCCAAAATTGCATTGCGTTGCATTGATAAATAGATCAAACCCGCAATAGAAAACAAACCATAAAACTTATCGTAGCAAATTGTAGAAAGCGATTAAAGCTACAGTTACACTAATACATGAAGTATAGGAGTCTAATTACACTAATAAATAAGGTTTCAACCGAGGACAACTAACTCAGGAATAGGGGTCTATAGGCCTATAGTTTGAGGGCACGACAGTAACTAATACCGAAGTTCGACGGTTCTGGCATCCTTTACATATATCATCATCATCGTATTCAGCCGTTTTCTATCCACTGCTGGATGAAGGCCTCCCCCTTTTCTTTCCACATATCTCGGTCTGCTGCTATCCTCATCCGTGTAGCTCCTGAAAAACGATTGATTTTATCTACAAATCTTGCATTTGGACGTCGTCTCGGTCGTTTCTTTCCTCTAGGAATCCACTGTAGTACATTTGTCGTCCACCTTCCATCTGTTCGTCTAGCTATGTGACCGGCCCATCTCCACTTCATCTTCTTCGCAGTCTTGATTGCATCCTCTACCTTCGTTTGTGCGCGAATCCATTCATTTGTCTCCCTCTCCCTCCTGGTTATTCCTAGCATGCATCTCTCCATTGCTCTATGTGTGACTCTCAATCTTTGAGTCATTTGCGCATTCAATGACCAAGTTTCACAGCCGTCCATCATCACAGGTAAGACACATTGATTATAAACTTACTTTACGCTTGAGGCACATTGGTAGTTTGCTTTTGAAAATAAAGTGTAGTCTTCCAAACGAACTCCACGCCATTTTACATCTTCTATTTATTTCATCAGTCAACTTAGCATTCGATGTTTTGAGCTTGTCTAGGTAAACATACTCAGCAACTATGCCTATTGTCTCTCCGCTAATCTTTATTTCCCTTTTTGCAGCATGTTTATTTCCCCTCACCCTCACGTTGTAACATTGGTCTCATCAACACACTCAAAGAGGTGAAGGTGAGGTCTGTCCTCGCTCGTGAGGTTGAATAACTATGAAATAAAAGACTGGATTTTAGTATACATGCCCATTGTAGACTTGTGCTTTTCCGATATGTATTCTTCTACTTCTGAAACTGAACACTTCGGGGTGGCCGAGACGTAGCCGGTCGAGTCGGTTTGTGGGCTAATCCATTTACTCCAACGTCGGTTAGAATCACGCCCTGGGAATGGATGTTTGTGTGTGTGATTTTAACTTAATTCTAAGGGTATCAATCTATACAGGTAAATAAAAGAATATCAGTGAAGCCCGTTTTTCAGGAGAAAAAAACCAACAAAGAAATAAAAAGATAGGTTAGCGCGCTCATTTTCTGTGCATGTGGTCACGAGTTCAATTCCCGCTGAAACACATTGAACGAAGTGGTTCGGAGCAGGGCTTGAAATGGAAATATTCAAGAAAAGGAACTTTTTACCTTTGTTATGCTATTGTCCTTCTCTTGTCTATGATTACCATATTGACGAGACGGAACAGGAAAGCAAACTAGAACGGCGTTCGGGTCTGCACCCGTGTTCATTTCGAGCCCTGGTTATGAGCCAACTTTACCAAAAATTGTAGGTCCCATTCTTACAATCTCACAGCCCTTTGAAGACGATAACAATTGATCTGAAAAATATGAATTCGTAACACAAATCATTATCATCATCAGTGTTTTGCCAAAAGCAGCAGGTCTTTCAATGGACGCAAGCTAAGCCCTCGCTATTCATCCCGATCTTGTGCTTTACTTTTTTATCTCAGCATATGATTTATCTTCCTGCTGCCAAGGAGTTTGATTCTTCCTATTTTCTCAAGCATTCTTCAGTATACAATATCTGCGTAATCAATGTCCTAACCAGTTTCTTCTTTATTGTCTCCAGTATTGTTCATCTCTCGCCTACTCTCTTCAGCACTTACGCATGTACTGTGTCCAGCTATATTTTCCCTTCTTCTCCATGTCAACATTTCAAAGGCTTCTAACTTTTTCTCTTCCTTCTTTCGTAAAATCCATGTTTCTACTCAAAACAACACACTCAGTCGCACCAGCCAAATGCTACGCTAGTACCTACTAACTAGACCGTGGCCGACTACCATAGCTGAAACGGGTCAGGTTTTGGACGGGTCTGTGACCCGGTTTTAGCTCTGGCCCAATGGCCATAAATAAAATATAATCCAATTCCATACAACACAATACTTCACACCAGTGCCGTAGTGAGGGTGAGGGGGGAAATCGGGGCGTCAGAAACTATTATAAAGCTCCCAATGTACAAAGGGTGAAATAAAAATTTGGCAGATTAAAAAACCGTTCGTTTTCTTTCGCACAGACAATTTGAGTTTTTATAATATTTTTTTCGCATAATTTATTAAAAAATCGGAAGTGGCATGCGTATTATTACGGATAGTTTTTTTTTCAATTCCTATACAACATATTAAAATTATAGTAAATAAAATTCTAATAAAAACAGGCGAAGGGGGACGACATTTTATACATGCCTCGGGCACGGAAATACCTCACAATCGCTCTGTTTCATACTCAATCTCTTCCTACTCTCTCTCACTCTTTGTTCATGGATCTGCAGACGAGGTTTTCAGTTCAACCAAATTATTACCAATAGAAAACAATTGTCAACAACCTTCCGTCTAGAAAAGGCTGAGTACCAGATGTCATAAAGACTAGCTTGAAAAGAAGCAGGAAGGAGTCGAGGGACAACAGACGAGCTATCTTTGGGTTTTCTTTCTCTGCGAAAGTCATAAATCACATTTAGGCGCGATTCGTGTCGTCCCGGTATCAATTATATATTTAAATATCTTTTTAATGGTAAATAATATGTTGAAATAATGCTATGGATATGATAAAGTAACATGTTATTTATCATGGTACAAAATATCAAATTCATAACTGTAGTGGATGAAAAGATTAAAGCTAAATAGAATTGTTATGGGATTTTCCATGTAAAACTCAACTGCTTTTTGCGAATAAACATACATGTACGTACATTTGCAATTTATAACGCATGCAATTGAGATTTGGCGAAGTGGACGTATGAGTAATGTAGAGCGAAGAACAGCAATTCATATGAATATTTGCAAATTAATATACGATTATTAGTTTTTGTTTCCAAAGCTAAATACGACTTATGGAAATTTAACATTGAATAATGAAAGGATGAGGGGCCTTAAGTCCACGTCACTTAAAGTCATAACTAACTATATCTGAGTTAAGACTGTCCTTTTTTCACGGTTTAGGTCTACTGTTATTTTCCTTTCAAAAGTATGTAAGTAGAGGAATGCTGAAGGTCTGTCTGTATTTCAAAATATCATCATGGCAAATCGTGTAGTGTAACTGAGTTAAAATGTCACTCAAAATATCCGGTCACGAAATTTAAACCCAGAGCCCTCCAGATTACAATGCGAGCTCGCTTCAGTTGAGCTACCTCTTTCGATTCATTTCTTTTGATATTTCATACATTCACAGTATTTTCTTATACGTCTATGATCAAGTAGAAGTTTTAGTGGAAGTCAAACGAACTTACTACTGTAGATTTTTTAAAAATGGTTTTATTCTATTGTTCCAATACAAATTGCAGCTTGTCCTAATGTTTGACCTCTTACATTTTCGACATCCAGGTATATTTCGAGGGTAGGGAGATTTTGATTTTCGAGACACCCTTAGCATGTTTGTCTTGGCGCTAAAGAAAAGCTCCTCCGTGACGTCTTTTGTGTTCATTGTGCACGCAGAATCATTGGAAATGGCCGCATGCGTGCACTTTCTAAGGCCGATAAATTGCACAATATGGCAATAACGAATGAATATTCGATATATAAGGGTCAGTCAGTGGAAAACAAGCCACCTTCTATGTTTTGGAGTGTAGATACCGCTGCTCCACTCAACAGGGGCAACTCCAAGGGGGTTCCGTCGTCTGGCGGTAGATGGCAGTTGCATCGCAGGCATGTGTGAAGCAGTGCTAATGAGCCGTGTGAAGTGCAGACGTGCAGGGACTTGCCGTAAGGCCTAAAATGGTGGCTAGTAAGGAAGAGTTGCAAGGAGTCGTGTGTTTCCTGGTTCGAAGGCATTCACCGTCGAATGACGGCAGTGTATGGAGAACATTGTTTGTCTCTGTCGAGGATGAAGGAGTGGAATCGAAGGTTTCGAGAAGGAAGAACGTCACTGTAGGACGATTCACGACCTGGACCATTTATCACAGGCACAACAGATAACCTCATCCAGCGTGTGAGTGAATCATTTTACAGGATCCACGGTGTACAGCGAAGTACGTTGCACAGACTAAAGGGGCAAGTCATGGAATGGTGTTTTGCATTATGAAACACCGCCTCCAGTATCTTCAGGTGTTCGCAAAGAGAATTCCCCACAATCTGACAGCAGAACTAAAGTCATTCAACAATGAATGTCTTACGACTTCTGCTTTTCCTTACTGGCCTCCATGATATGCCGGACGGTAACTCCCTGCACGTCTGCACTTCACACGACGTATTAGCACTGCTTCACACGCGACTGCCATCTACCGGCCGACAATAGAACCCCCCTTTGAATGGCAGGAGTTTCGTGGAGCCGCGGCATCTACACGTCGAGATGTACGAGGTGACCTGTTCCGTTTAGGTAGTGCTTAAGTTGCTTAAGTTGTAGCAAAATAAGTAAGGGAGCTCTACATTAACACTACTTACTTACCTCCATATGCATTTGAATAATCAGTATAACTGCATAACAGTCTATTATATCCGATTGGCCTGGTCTATTACGATATAGAAAGAAGTAGAAATTGCTGGAAATTATACATAGTCATGTCTAGACTCATGACTGTTATAATGCATCCGTTTTGTATAATAAATTATTCCAATCAAATTCGAATACATTATATATTTTTAATTATTTCAAAAAAGTAAGGGAGCTGAGCTCCCTTTAGTTCCCCCGGAAATTAAGCACTGCGTGTAGGTTTCAAGTTAACGCTCTATATATTGTTGTTGAAACATATCTTAGTACGGTGTTAGCAGATTTGCAAATATCGTAGTCAGACAATGTTTCTATTTGGACATTTTTTATGCATCTGAGTGTACAACGTTGGATACTCTTTTTTTTTTTTTTTTGTTATATTCTTTACTGTTATTTTCATCACTTAAAGAGTTAGTTCTAGCATTGATAGTGTTGTTGATGTAAGTTTTAAGTGTGGCAACGTTGAGGGTGTTACGTAGTCACCTGAAGCAGACGATTTAAAACGACATATTTTCTCCCTTCATTACAGATTCCTTTTTTTCTTCCTTTTTGTTTTAACTCTTAGGTTCAGCAGAAAGGAAGACTTCTGACCGTGTTTTCATCGTCTCGTTATTGCGGAGGCTCCAATGAAGCTGCGTGTGTTCTGGCCGACCAATCCAAGCTGCGTACTATTCGCTTGGACACATCTTGACCCGATGACGAAAGAAACAAAAGATATACAACATTAATCAAACTGTTGTGAGTTGAAATCTCCAGTCTGTCCAAACAATTTTATACTGTATCAAAAATTATTAGATTCGGACACACAATTTGTGCTTATTTTTATATCATCGCTAGAACAGTTAGTACTTTTATGAGTCGGTATATTTTACATTCGTTTAATAATAATATTTTGACATGAGCTTAACATACGTTTATTTATTTGCTATATAAACTTGAACGAGTCTGTTGTCATTTTTAAAAGAAGATGAACTTTAAGTCTAGTCTTGTAAAAAGAATGCACATTAGTAACTATTCTCCGAAGGTTTTATTTGTTAGGAATTCTTAGTGTATTGTTATTGCTTTTCTTTGTTTTTTCCAGTTAAATTTTTCGTTTTTACTTTTTCTATGTACCAATATGGAAGAAGATTCCAGTTTATATATGCCTGTATTTGTTTTATTTTTAGTATTGTTTTAATTATAACTAGCGAACAAATGAAGTGTCATTGCTTTGTTACTAATATTATTATATTCAGCAGAGAACAAAGTGTGTAAAAATTGTTAATGTATTATTTTTAAAGAAAAAATTGTGTAAGATTTTAATGTATTTATGTTATTACATTTTGTTGCGCTTGGTGGACAATAATTGTGAAATGAATACAAAACTTATATACGGTGTAGTCCTCTAATGAAAATGGACTCGTTTCTTTCGTTTTTTTGTACGTACACACATTTAAATGAATAGTTGTCAGCACCAAATGATGATAAGGGGTCGCCGTGGGTCAGACGGTAGCGCGTCTGACGGGTTCAAATCCAGGCCAGGACACTGGAGACACTTTTCTCGCAGTGTTCCCATGTCTGGCGCTCTGAGGTGCACTCAGCCTCCTGTCAAATTGAGTACCAGTGTCCTTGGTACTCCTGGGCACCCTGGGAAGGTAATGGGGGTCGAGCGTTGGACCGACCACCCCACCTCAATTCGTACCGTAGGTCAAGAAAATGTGGAGCGCTACCTCCACATCCCTCATGCGCCGTTCACGGCGCGTGCGTATCGCACAGGGGATAGCTTTACCTTTTTTTTTTTTTTTTTTACCAAATGATGATATTTGGTATGGAATCAAAAAGTACTTGGGGTATTTGGTGAAAGAACTGCAGTTTCATTAGAAGACTACACCGTGTGTAAGTATTGTATATATAATATATGTAGTTAGGATGCGATTGTACCAAATGCTGAAAACGCTTCGATATGTTATTCAATCATCGCGTTAACAAGGAAACCGTTCCGCAAGGATAAAAGAATGATAGTAAGTAAAGCATCATCATCATAATCATTAGTATTAATTGCCACAACAGTTTACCTCATTGTTTCAGTCCGGTATTTCGTGACATATCTTGGTTTCCCTCCTTCATACAGATAATTCAGGAAAAGATATTTTCTGCGGACCGAGGAACATGTTCGGAAAAAGGCTCACTAAATATTTTGTACGAAGTAATTTGTTATATAAAGTTCCTGGTTAACATTTTCGGTTTTTAGCGGTTTTTCAGTTCGATTCCCGGTGGTATCTTATGATTTTATAGTTGACTCGGCATGCTGTAGCTACTTGTAAGTTAAGAAGTAGCAGACTCCAGTCTTGAAAGTCTGAGCAGTCGTTCTGCTGACCACCCACATGACATTCTCTTTGAATTTGGACTTTATTTTATGACCTTTAAACATTATGGCTCATATCGGGATAGCTTAGAGATAAGGATGCGGGAAGCAGTCGGTGAAAGCCTACATTGAAGGTATCATATCAGCATTTGCCTGATATGACAGAGGAAAAACCCTGGAAAACCTCTGTCAGGATGGTCGGCCAAGACCTCGCGAATGCGAGGCCAACTCATCCTCTTTGAACGAAAAGACCTAACTGACCTAGCCCCTCGTATATAGGCTGACTAGCTATTGAATTTAGTTTATTAGGGAGTCATTCCAATGTCAATTTAAAAAGTGTTTATGATTTTAAATTGAAGGTGCAGACCATTGAAATAAATTAGTTTTAAAGATTCTACAATATTGAAGAGAAAAACGAATTAAGTTAAATTGAACGAATTACGAGGGACTTTTCTTTACAGAAAAAAACATATTAATATCTTATTGTGGGTATACACGTTACATATCAAACTCAATTATTAAGTTCCTTGAAGATTTATTTGCGCACAATACACTGCACAGAATATACATTTCTGATGGGAAACCAATATTAGGTTATTATCGAGTCATTTTCAATTTTGTAATTTCTTTACATTCCCATATTGACCTGGCAACACAGAAACAGATGAAGACAAAAATTCGATACCAGATATACAGCACAAACTTCAAGTGTAATCGTCTTGTTTTTTCTATCAGATTCTTCGTTCCCCCTCACTTTCTATATAAATAGGGTGACAACGATAGGGATGTTCTGAATTCTTGGAAGACTACGGAGCAACGTTAAGTATCATAGATTTTAAGTAACGGTCTCTCGTGTGCGGGAAAAAAATATAACTAAATAATTTATCGTATCAAATGCAAAACACGAACCATTTTATTAATATTTTTCAAATACTTGTGTGTATACAAGGTGATAAAGATTAAAATGCATGTGGTGTTACAAACTGACGATAAAAATATCCGGCAACTTCGAGAACAGGGCTGCCGGATTTTCGAAAATTCCAGATTTTATATGTTTATATGCTTATAGATATTTAACAGAAAAGGACTGACTACCTGTACATTGCTTTAAAGATAGAAAATTAAACACTAAGTTAAAAGTCCTTTGGGAATTTCTAAATATCAGTTTATACGTACTTTGGGAATTTATATTTTTTATTGGTTTTTCACTAGTTAATTAATTCTTAAATTCGATTAAAATTCATTTTAAAAGATTTTTAATACAATAAAAAATACTTCAAACTATTAAAAAAAACAACGACGACAACAAAAAATGCATTGCCATCCAGCGGTGAAAAAACGAACATACGTACCAGGTAAACCCTACTATGCGCAGACGTTAGTAAGCATGACCTAACATCCGATTCTGGAGTACAGCTCCGTCAAAACATAAACGGCGCCTCCAGAAAACCATGGCGCGTCAACGCGGTAAATTTAAAAAATCGCTCCAATATTCATGCCGAAAAACTGACGGGACCAGAATGCTGACTGATTGCCGGGTTTTTGATTTTCAATCTGTACTTCGTAAGTGCTGAAAATAATATAGTGAAGAGGACAAACATTCGGGTTTTGTCGGGGAAAGTAAACATAGGTGAACTTTTACTTAATTATTTGGATAATTTAATTCAAATTTTCGACAGACTGGCATTATACGTCTCCAGTGGCTGCATTTATACGCTGGGTAAAAGGAGAGGGTACAAACGCTCATTAAAAATTTTAAAAAGCATGGACTGAGGAACTTGAATTTTCGAAAAAAATCTACCCCGTAATTTTAATCTTAATTTTTTTAAAATTCCATTTAAGGTTAGTGTAAAGCAACGATCTCTAAGGGTAGAGGGCAAGACTAGCTTCGTATGTCTCTAAAGTAGTTTTATTGTTGTACGAAATTACCATTACTGCTCCTACAAACTCAAGCCAAGAGAGCTCAAACTTTCAGAGGGAAGTTTATAATATTCAAAGCAACAATCAAGTGATTTCAACAATGAACACAAAAGAAAATAATCAATAGACACGGATTGAACATTTTTTTTTCCTCACCAGCATTTTACTTACCCACAATATTCCGCGTGGTGCTGTCAAGGGACCTGAAACGGTTCGACATTGACTTCCATTGATATTATTTTACTGAAATTTACTTCCTTCGAAATAGTAATCTAAATTGGAGATGGTGAGGTGGACATTGTTTAGGTTTGTTCGAATTGACATGGAATGACCCTATACAGTGTGCAGCTACCTGCGAATACGTAAAGAAAGATTTGATATATGGACTCGAAAAGGCAATGGAGAAAACTCAACTGGGCACAAAATGTCACACAACCAGGAAATAGACATGGAGAGAGAACAAGACTGAAGACAAAGAAAGATAAACTATTGAGGCCAGGGTTTGTGCCGAGATTGTTTTTTGATGGATGAAACTGGAAGTTTTGATTTAACGGGATAGAGAAAGTGGAAAGGGAGGGAGGTAAGTAGGAAACAGTATTGAAGAAAAAAAAATCCTATGCTAGGACAAAAAGGGAAAAGCAGTATCGAGACGTGCCAGGAAGGCTAAACTTACTATTTGTTTAGCCAGACTTGTTGCCCATTCAACGTAAGAACAGTGAATAACCTTTCTGATTCATGCGAGTTTCTCATTGTTTTCCCGCAAGGCATTTGTAGCATCGCCAGAGGCTATACGCGAGTTAGCCATTTAAGGGTAGATTGCAACTTTCCTCATATCTAGAGAACCCTCCCCCATCTTTGACTTTCGGCGTCTTAACTTTGTTCCTTTCGAGGATGACCAGGAACGGGAGGGGGGGAGGGGCGTTACCCGCCAGAGCACTGAGAATCCGACGCCTGAAAGGTCCTAACGATAGTAAAAACATATGGAAAATGTCTTATGTCGTCGATTGATTGAGTTATTAACGTCATAAACGAGCTCATAAGCTTCTGAGGACGGGACCTACAGTTTAACGTGGCCTCCGAACCATTTGTGTCCCCTTCAGGGATCGAACCCGGGATCCCTTGATTACAAGGTACCGAGCGTAACCACTCACCCACCGAGACACAGCTCTTACATCTTCGGAAAGAACAAAACTCACAAATAAAAATATTGATTGATTCAAACCACGGGGACAAGACCAGGCCTAGTCCAAACAGTCAGTTGGGTTTAAATTCGATCATCGGATCACAAAGTTAAGTCTGGCCATTTCGGTCAAGACTGGGTTACTGAGTCAGCCGCGTCATTCGGGTCAAATTTCGTGGTGACTCGGTTTCAACTCAGGTTGAGTGTCCTTGAACTAATACTGCAGACGACGCGTGACAAGTTCAGCTAGTGTCAACAGAACCCTACTCAGATGCTTTGTGATTGTGGACTGTCCATACATAATTCAAAGCTTTAATCTAACTTTCAGATCATTGGTCTACGGGAAAAACCCTTTTCTTCTTCAAGGATATATTTTTCTCTGTTGTTAACACAGTTTTTTTTTTTTAATACACTTCATAACTTTATTGAGTAACTCTTTCGAAATGCGTAGTTTTTGTAAAATATAAAACTAATATATTCATTAGCTGGCGTTTCGAGACTATCTTATTTAACCTTTAAACGCCGAAGGATGCAACTGCTGCGTCATGGCTTTAAACCTTGATAGCTCAGCCCCTAATTAAGCTGGGATGATAATTTTGGTATCGATGTGTTCCTGAAGGATGAAGCTTGCCGCCGATGTGCATTTTATGTATGTGGGGGTACTACCATGGCGGAAAGGGGGAGGGTAAAGTTCGTGTTTTTTTTTGTTCAGTTTTTTTGGGAGGGCATTCCCCCCTGGGGGATTCAGTCATAAAAATTGGAATGTGAAGCAATGACGTAGTCCACTACACGCTAATACCCTGCAAAAGTACTTGTTGCTTATATGGGGGAGGGGGAGAGTAGGGGAGGGGCAAAGTTGGCCAGTTTTTTGACGTAAATTACATTTATTTTCTGAACGGTTCCATATAAGACAAGATATGTTTTAACTGAAATGGTCTAGAAGCATAATTCTTGTTGATATAGGTTCTACGGACAATAATGAAAAAAATGGTGTGCATATAACGTGGTACTATGGCGGAGGGGGGGGGGGGGTTGTAAGTGTTCTACGCATATTTTTTTTAAAAAAAAGAATATTTCCAACATAAAACGAATTCATTACGCTTTTCAGTAAAACACAATAATTCTATTTTCTTTGACACACACACTCACAATAATTGCTTGTAGAAAGAAAAGTGTAACTTACTTCATTTCCACGTATAATTTCTTGTCTAGAAGCTCTGTTAAAAATAGAAAGCCAGCCAGATTACTGGAGTTGAGGTGATTGTTGACAAGTGGAGAAGATAACAGAGGTTCGTTGCCGGCGATGAAGTACGAATGACTAACCACGGGAATTACACAAGTGTTACCTCGTTGGAATCTGTAATCCATAATCTTTCCAGCGATGTATGAATCATGACTCTGTGATAATTAGGGAGGTCACCAGGGCCGACAACGTGAAGATCAGCAACAGCCTTTCGAAAATGATAGACAGGGCGTTTTTATAGGAATTTTGTTCTGAATTTTTATCTCGCTTTGTATTGCAGCAATGGCTACCATTTTTTTATATTATTGTCACAAGTGTATTGCCTACACATTAGCTTCATTTTGTCAGCGTAAGGTGACTGTAAGGGTTGCCAGGCCCCCCAAATTCTATTTTTTTAAAACATTTTTTAGGATTTTTTTTTCTTCTACGAATAGGGCGGGAATTCCACAAGTGATATCTTGTTGGAATCAGTGTTCCATAAGCTTTCCAACGAGGTATCAGTCATTACCCTGTGAGAGTCTACGATTTCGTTCAAATCCCTGCCCGGTGTATACGTGTTTCTATACAGGTTGTCCCAGAAATAATGCACCAAACTTCGGAAGGTGATTAATTCTAGTAATTATTACTTTTCTTTTTATTTAATTAAGCCACCATCTGTCGATAGCGCTCACTGTAAAACAAGGGAGAAGTTCCTTTGAAGAAATTTTGAAATATACCTAGTTTCGGAGCTACAGGCAATCAAAATTAAGGCAGCATCGTTTCAAATGACGTCATAGTTCGAAAAGTAATGACGTAAGCCGTGTCGGGTTAGCAAATCACATTGAAAGTAGTACCCAATACGTCTGTTTAAGCTATGACAGCGCTTACGTCATTGTGTGTCGAGATATGGCCCTATATGTGGCGATACCGCCGTAGCTTTGAGGGCCGAAAGTACGCATAATTTTGATTTTCTTGCAAAAGGAACTTTTTTCTTGTTTTAATGTAAATAATCACCTCGCGAAGTCTGGGGGAGTATTTTAGGGACACTCTGTATAATCTGATTTCGCCTTCGTGTTAAAAAAGAATTCGAAAATTTCTAAATATCATCCAGTGTAAAAATTTTACAGTAATTTAATACCGTCATTGAAACATTGAGGCAAAACATTACTCAAAATACCACAAAGGAGTAAAAATTATGTTCGCAGGCAGTTTGTCGGATTTCTGTTGTTAATAGATCAATTAGTCTCATATCTTTGTTTCTCTGTTGTTGGTAGTATTGCATGATCTGAATTTGGTCGTGGGAGGAGCAAGTACCAAATAATCCGTGGTTTACGTGTAGACTTCTGTATAATTTGATGAAACAAGTATCAGTAAAAGTACAAATATTTGTAAACAAGTGTAGAAATTGAGCAATTCTCAGGAAATTTCCAAATCGGAACTCTTTTTTCTTATGTAAACTCGTGTTCGTGGATTCGCTGCTCTGAAATCCACTATCATTGTGCGCATTGACTCTTATATGGGAAGAGTTTGTAAGGTTACTGTGCTAAAATTTGTGAAGACTGATATTCAGTACACGTAATCAGCAAATTTATTAGGTATTAGTAAACTTGTCATTAATCAAAGTAGGAATGAACTCTTGTTTAAATGTATCAGCGGTATGTGTACGAATTATAATTATGGTATTATTTAAGTATTAAGGTTAATGTAAAGCAACGATCTCCCAACAAAAGATGGCAACACTATCTCAGTATATGTCTAATGTATTTTTATCGTTGCACGAAATTTCAATGCCGCTCCTACAAATTCAAGCCTACAGAGTCCAAACTTTCAGGGAAGAAAGTTCATAACCAATTCAAGAGTTCAATCAATGCCGTTTTTTTATTTTCTGTTTTGTTCATTGTTGAAAGAATTTTGTTGTTATAGGTTTTGATATTCACAGCAACAATCAAGCGATTTCAACAATGAAGAAAAACAAAACTAAAAAATCGGCATTGATTGAACGCTTGAATTGGTTATGAGCTTTCTTCCTTGAAAGTTAGAACTCTGTAGGCTTGAATTTGTAGGAGCAGCATTGAAATTTCGTGCAACGATAAGTGCTGCCATCTTTTGTGGGAGGTCATTGCTTAACATTAACCTTAAGAAGTAACACCGTACTGATATTTGTTGGTGTGCGAATGAGTTTTAGTACATTTACCTGGTATTACGTACAAACCTTAAAAGAGCTGGTTTATATTATAGAAAGTATGAACTAGAATGTAACCATATCTCGAGTTGTCACTGAGCTTTTCCGCCCAATCACATTAAGCGAATTAAGACCAGGGTAGCTGGCTTGTTTCCCTTATTTTGAGGAGAAAGTAATTTACAAAGACTTAACGATGCGCAAAAGCTAGTGATTGTAAACTGTACAGTTTTCGCTTTCATGGCGAATGTTTTCTCTCCTTCAGAAGCTAAGCACATTCCTAAAGCAATTTATCCGCTTCGAAATTTTAGTCAAGGTAGCAGTGGCGTATACATCATTTTTGTGAGAAGCAATGTAGGTGCAATGGATTAGGAAAATTTTCGGAATTTTTCAGCTGAGTGAATTTTTTTAAGTATAAATTTATCATATTTTTACGTTTTATCATTTAATATGACACCGGTATCCCCCCCAAAGTAATATTTCTAAATAAATTAGATTTGTCCGGAACAAATCCAAGTTCAATTTTTTTTCTGCAATAAATTTTTGAAATGATGCTATAAACAATAAAGTATTTTCCGTTGGGCGCTGGTGGGAGGTGCTCTTTGGATCCACCTCTGCAAGGAAATTGCTGATTAGTATGAATTCTGTTCCTTCTTTTTCACTAAAATTTCATAATAGCCTTCCATTTCCCTTTATTATAGTTTTCTATGAAATTCCCATTCTCCTGTACTACACCTGAAAAATAAAAACACTCAGCATCGTGGTTACAGTCGGTGAGGAGGCGGTCCAGGTTCGATTTACGTTCACGCCCACCACCCTGATTGAGGTTTTCCAGGATTTTTCTCAATCCCACCAGGTTGAGAAGTATGTTTCTTCATCATTGCCTCCAGAAGTATGCTTGCTTATGCTACTACTGCTTATGCTATAGTAAATGAATTTCATACTTGAAAAACGAAGAATCGAACCTTTGGGTGGAGTTTACCAATCTTTAAGAATTTAACCAATCGTTTAGTTAACGCATTTTGTGGATTTCAATCATTTTAAATCTACCGGAAAGGCTTAGCATTCGCCATGTACTTTTATCACGTCCAAACACATCTTAATAGAATGATATTTCGTGTAAGAGTGCATCCTTTGGGTGAAATATCATAACTCATTTTAAGCGTATATATATGTTGTAGTAGGATTTAGCATTATTGTCTTTATTATCTGACTCTACACAAGATTTAAAGAGAAATATTTTTCTTACTGTGTATAATATTGACAGTAAATTACGTAGCATGTTTTATGCTGTATTAAAGTACATGTGCTAAAGCTTGGTAGTATTAATAGCTTTTCTGCTGTGTATTGCTCAAAAAGTGTTTTCTGTTTTCGAAACTCGTATTGTTTGAGTACCTGAAAGTAGAAGGGCCTAAGTTGATTATGGATATTCAGTCATATACTCTGGATAAATTCGTAGTGTATAGTCTGTCTTGTACTGTGTATGCTAGAAAAAAAAAACGCATATCTAGTTAAGTGGAAAGTGAATGTAAATAGTTAAGAAAAGATATTAAGAAGTATGAGTATCTTGTATGTTGAAACTTACTCTGTTCCTTTCTTTTCTTTTGTTTTCTTTCTTCAAATTATCAAAGATTGATGTACGTTTTTAAGGGTAATCTAACGCAACGATCTCCAACCAAAGATTGCAGCACGACCTCCGTATATGTCTAATGTATTTTCACTGTTACACGGAATTTCGTTGCTGCTCCTACAAATTCAAACCTAGAGAGTTCAAACTTTTAGGAAAGGGAGTTCATAATCAATTCAAGAGCATGATCGATGCCGATTTTTAATTTTCTTTTTTGTTCATTGTTGAAAGAGCTTCATTGTTATAGGTTTCTATATTCACAACAACAATGAAGTGAGTTTAACAATGAAGGAAAACGAAAATAAAAAAATCGGCAACGACCATGCTGTTGAATTGGTTATGAACTTTCTTTGCTGAAAGTTTGAACTCTCTAGGCTTGAATTTGTAGGAGCAGTATTGAAATTTCGTGCAACGATAAAAATACATTAGATATATACTGATATAGTGCTGCCATCTTTTGTTGGAGATCGTTGCTTTACATTATCCTTAAAGAGTAAGATTAGAGAAGAGAAATGTGAATGTAGACTTGTGTAGATTTTGTAGATAGAAATGTTGCGATGTGAAAAATGTTAATAATAAAGTAGGGATAGGTAAAATTGGATGGTTTCAGAAACCGGAAGCCAATTTAAAAAATTTGCAGTAATTCCCCATGTTTTGTTTCGAAGATCAAAGTTTTGGTGGGGTTTCTTTAACCCTAACACTACCAAGGCATTCTTAATAACATCTGTTACGAACTGGAAGGGGGATAATACCAAACAGTACTTTGTGACCACTACATTTATATTTAATTACAAACTATCACTTAGAGCAGCTTTGCGCAAACTGTGGCACCAGCTATACCCACCCCCGTTGGTATAGCTAGGGGTAAGGACTCAAGTAATATACAGGGTGGTGTTGAAAAATTCTGGTCGTGTATAAGAACAAATTTGTTGTAAAGATATGTGAAAATTATGGATGGTTTTGGACCTAAAGGCACCCAAATATCGCAAAACATCTTTACATACGACGTAGTTTCTCCATAAATAATGACGTGTCAACGTTGCAAATCACATGATTTGTGGGAGTGCAGCTTAGAGAGTTCATTCTGAATTAATTGATTGACAAGCATAGAAATCCCATCTGAGAGGATTCTTTAATCATAAATTTTCGCTGAGATATCTGTATTGGTTATTACTTTGTTTGTATCTCATGTGATTATTTGTAGAGATATTGAGTTTGAACATACAATCGGGGATGTCCAGCCTGTTGGTTTAGTCAGATAACATGAAGATTTGTAAAGGGAGCCACAGCCCATGATTTACTTCACGAGCGATGTCCATCCTTTTATTTATGAAATATCATTAAGTTTATCAGAATCATTCACATTTTTTTTAAGAAATCAAAAGTGAAAAACGAAGTACTAAGAAAAGTTTTGAACTGTCGAAATACGTTAGATAATTAAATGTAATTTGCCGAGAACTGGTGTCCGCGGATCGGCGGTTGACAACCACTGCTCTAAACCGAAATATGTAGATAATATTCAGCGATAATTATAAATAGTAACACATTAAAGAACTGCAATACTTACTCGAGATGTAAAGCGTATTCCTAAAAACGTGCCAACAAAAATCAACAGGTTAAAGAAAATATTTGCTTCCGCTAAAATTTCACTCTTTACACTTTGATACGAAAACATGGAATGATGATTATTTTTATCCTGTAGTAATACAAAGTTTTCTTCAAAACTCTCCGAGATTTTTAACATAAGCGGAATGGACACATCTGACACAATAACCAAAATTTCGTAGAAAAACAAAAAACTGGGTTTTAAAACAAGCACTGGAAGTTTAATAAAGAAATCGACTTCCGAAATTTGAAACCAAAGTACAATTTCCCCCAAACCGTATAATAATAATAATAATAATAAAAAAAGCATTTATGTCCTATCCCTACTTTAAAGTTGACCCTATATCTGTTATGTGTATCTTGAGTTGAGTATTCATGTACAATATGTGATAACAAGAATTTACGTAGCTTGGTATGTACGTATGTATACCGATTTTTACTCCTTGTTACATGTATTGGTTCTGTTTCTACTTGAATTCATTATTTTGAACCCGTTTTTTTCTTAATAAAGATGAGGAGAATATTACGCAGGGGGACCAGTTTGGAGACATTTTAAAGAAATAATGGCATGACTGAAATATGCCGCTGTGTATGATGGGTTTTAACGGTGGCCAGCCTCCACCCCCCACCCCCTTCTGTCCATATGAATACTGGTCCCCACGTACACCTCTGGCAAGAAATACGTTCCCGAACATATCCAGTGGTATTCGCAGTGTCGCTTCGGTGGTGTGATTAATGAATGAGTTGTTTTTAACGTTCCAAACGAGCTGGTGAGCATCTAAGGATGGAACCTACAGTTTTTTGGTAAAGTGGGCTTTCGGAACAACTCCGTTCAAAAGATCTCACCGAGAATTTATCCCGTGACCACGCGCACAGAAAACGAGCGTGCTAACCTCTCGGTTACCCCAAGGTGTCGGTAGTGCGATGTTGCAGATCCTAAATGTCCGTATCTTCAGTTTTGTACGCTATAGTTTCTATGTAACACTTATCAAAAAGGTTGGGGCAGAGGTGTTAAATCCAAGGAACATACGGCCTTAATCTGAGAGACGCTTTTACTAACCCATCCGTTCGGAAAGATTTCATTAACGTATTCGCCAACAGTCATAACTGTAACTTATGGGATTTTGAAACAGGATAACTTTCGACAGTTACATAAATGAATGTATTGAATTCATTTATGTCTTTTAGGTATCTAAGGCTTAGGCCGGGATAGCCTAGAGAAACGGATGCGGAAAGGAATCCTGTTTTGGAGGTACCATTCCGCCATCTGTCTGAGGGAAACTTCAGTCAGGAAGGATGTCCGCTGGAATCGAACCCAGGACTTTCCGAATGTGTAACGGTTGTATTTCAGCATGACTGAAATCCCATCTCCGGAACGTGTTTCGTTTCAGAGTTGAACTTTAGGAGCAGTGTGTTGAGAAAGGGGCATCTTTTTCTGACATTATTATTTCTTTAAAATGGATCGAGATTTTGTGGGCACTCTGTATTTACACTTCACGTAGCGCTCGATTAATGTTGTTTTCTATTTGGAATCGGAACTCCATTTTCAGAAAGTGTACAAGTGGAAGTTGACATTATCTTGAGGTATAAATTTAGAATCTGATTGAGAGTTTCTGTGTACCCTTGATTTTTAAAAGGGCCGGAAATAAACTAGGGGTGTTTGAACTGTTCCTTAGAATCGAATTTTGGGGGCGCCAACCAATTTGGGTTTCGAGGTTACCTTATGAGTTCGGAAAATTAAATTAATATTTATAAAGGCGCATTAAAATTTGGAACAGAACACCGGTTGACTTAGAGGCGGCCGGCTCTCGATATGAAATAAACAAATGAATTGTTGTAAATGGTGTTGTGCATCCCGTCCGTTAATTTGAAATTTAAAAAAAAAGTCTGAAAATGTTAATCCAGTCCCATTACCATGATCGTCTACCTGGGACTCAAATAGATGCCCAGAACGTTGCTAATGGTATACACCTCTCATCTAGAGCGGCAACACAATATCAGGAGTGTACTTTCACCGTAATATATTACCTTCAGAGTACGTAATTAACAAATGTACCATCGCCAAGCTGCTTTGTGATTACTTCTCCACTGCTTCCGCTCCAGTGGTATACCATGATTTTCAGGTCAGTGGAGTGTAAAACTGAAATTATGTGGTTTAAGTATGCTCTGTCACGCTTTCTACTTCTTTTTACCGAACAGTTTGTATGGCTGAACCTTATAAGTAATGAAGTATAGAAAAATGGTCTTCCCTGCCGGGAAATCGTGATCAACGGGTCTGAAAACACGAAACAAACAAATCTACATACAGGACCTTGCACTGACATTTGGATGCACTACAAGCTCGAGAGTTGCCTTGATAAGATAAAATAAATTTTATGAGCGAGAGAGTTAGTTGCCTTGAGATTGACAATGGTCGTTGACGTGATGAGTCTCAATCGAATGACAGATGCATCTCTTGTTATGGTCGTCAAAGGACATTATCTATTATAGTTGACAGAAGTTTAACGATTTTTCAGGTAAGCAAACAAGTATAGCACTAGAAACTATTAGTGTGATTAAACATCATCTCAGTCTGGTTCATTCGATGTGTTTTACCGCATATTTGTTTCTTACGCCTTGTACTTTCCACTGCTAGTATACGTACTGGTTTTTCTGTACTTCATTTTTAATGGCTGAATCGGCTTGGAAGCTTATAAATGTGTGTGTATATTACAACCCACACATGTAGAGATTGAAATAATATGTGAATGTAAACACATCTTCGTTCTATACTGTTACAGTGGAGAAACAATGTGATATTTCAGTGAAAGATTCTTTTAAAAGAGTATATGTTTTGTATGTGTAGTGTATATTATAAACGTGTTCCTGAAACGTAATTTGAAATAGTCATATCGTAAGAACATGTACGAATAATGGCCAGTTTAAGTATATTTTGTAATTTCCGCTTGTAGACTGGTGTGCTTTCAGAAAGGACAATGTTTTGTCTTAATATATGTTTCGATTTCCTTCAATAAAGAGAAATGGCTAGAGTAGCAGAAGGAAATATCTTTGGAACTGCTGCAGTATTACAGTCTATAACATATTTGACTAAGCACGTGTTACCGAAATAAAATAGATATAAGTTCATTATACATTGGAGTTTGTTTGAAACCATGCCATTGAAACATCCTGTGTATCCACCATTATATTGACTTATTTCGTGGGAGATAGTTCAATCCCAAGACTTAGTTCAACAGATAAAAGTGACAACATGTGTGGATTCAACGTACACTTGTTCTCATCTTCAGGATACATTTGATAAAATTAGCTGATGTATGTGTGAAGTGGGGGAATCAGTTCAAGTAGATGGGGAGGAGAGACGGACGAAGGTAGAATGGAGCCTTATGGGAAGGCGAGAGAGCTTGGACAGATGTTTGGATCTGAGATTTTAAAAAAAGACGGGAAGCACCCATTAATGTTTGTCAGTACTTAATGGTGGTGGAATTTATCCCGCGAAACGGGAATTATAAAGCTATAGAGGGATGGGGATGGGAAATTGAACATAATGAGGTCGAAAAATTTGAGGATTGAGGTACATATTACTAACGTTCAAAGCATAGGAATTCGAAGTATATCTTCAATCCCTCTAAAAGTAAATAAGTAAACAGAGAATTCCTAACCCCTTAAGAAGGTATCCATGGGTGGAAATGTCTCAAAATTATTTGTGAAAGGGATGGGAATCGATCTCTTTCCCCCATAGTGTCGCACCCTGGCTCAGACAGCCAGTTAAAGGTGAATCTTGATTTATATATTATATGAACGTTATTCGGTGCCACAGCCTTAAAATAAATGCGTTCGCTTGGACCCGTGCCTCAAAAGGTATTTTGAACTTTGGTCGTTCCATTGGTTCAAAGCTTATCTTAACCCTCAACTTTAAATAGTTCCTGTGCCGTTCTAATTGTGGAATAACCACCCTAGATTTTTGTCCTCAGTGCTACTTCAAAGGAAAAGCCCCTGATGACCATCCCAGTCAGATAGTTCTTCTTCCCTTGTCTGATCACTAACATTGTGTTACTTTTGAGTACTTGCTTGTTTCATTATTCTTGAGCTTGTCTTCAACCATTTTCTGTTCACTCATATCTGGAACATGTGATAAATTTGATGTTTCAAACTGTTCATTACGTTTATAATTATCTTGTCCGTTTGTTTCTATTGGTAGATTGTCTTTTGTTTGCGATACATGAGAATCTTCATCAGAAATTATCATTTCTAAAGCAGTTCCTTGACTTGATTTGATTTGATTTTTTTAAAATTAGTTTTCTTCTTTTTGCGTGCTTTATTTTCTATGAAAATTTTTGTTAAACTTGCAAAGATGGCCTTTTGGTGTAAGCCTATGACTTAGGCCTAAATATCTTTCTGTATTAATATTCAATTAAATTTAAACTTGAAAATTATATATATTTAATCACTAGTTTCACTGACAGTTGTTTTATATGTTACACTGTATTCAACATTAATGTCACTCTACATCTTTTAATCGTTGAGAAACTATAAAGGTAAACAAAGTTCTGTGGCTTTTTCACCCACCACCTTCGAACATCGATATGTCACCTAAGACGTACCTCGAAGATCAAAAATAGTCCCCATCAGCATCGACGACCTTCTGCCAACGTTCTAGAAGGCCATGGATTCCATCGCGGTAGAACTTGGTGGGCCGTGAAGCGAAGAAGGTATCAAGTGCATTTTGCACCTCTACTAGGGATTTGAACTGACGTCCTCTAAGGTGATTGTCCAAGGAATGGAACAGGTGAAAATCGGACGGTGCATTGTCCGGGGAGTATGGCGGATGCAATAGTGTTTCCCATCCAAGGCGTAGAATGGTGTCCCGGATCATCCTAGCCACGTGGGGCTTAGCGTTGTCCTGTAACAGGAGGACCCCTTTGCGATTCAGAAGTGCTGGCTACAGAGTTTTGAGTTTTTCTTGAACACGGCTCAACTGCTGACAGTACACAGTTGAATTGATGCTCTGACCAGCTGGTAGCAGTTCCCGATGCACGATGCCGCGAGCAGTCCATCAAACACACAGGAGGACCTTCTGGTGCAGTGCTGGTTTCGGCTGTTTTGGAACCGGTTCATGGGATGCTAATCAATGATGACGGCGCCGTGGAGCTTCGTACAGGACCCACTTCTCATCACATGTCAACACCCTGTCCAGAAATGGCTCCTTCCTCAGACGAGACAACAAAGAAACACAGGTGTCTGCTCGCGTTGCCTTCTGACCCGGAGTCAAATCATGTGGGAACCATCGACCCAACTTGTAGTGCTTCCCAAGTTGATGGAGGTGCTGCCGAATGGTTTCTCCACTCACACTGAATTGTAGTCCCAGTTTCTCACATGTTTGGCCACTGTTCGCCTCAATTGCTGCCTGAAAATCTTCATTTGGTTCATGTGGTGCGTCTTCGAGTGTTTCGTCACCGTCCTTAAACTTGGTAAACCACCGCTGCACTGTCCGCGTAGTCATGATACCCTCACCAAAGGCCTGGCATATCTTCCGCCCCGCTGCAGCTGCGTTTGACCCCAGTTTGAACTTGTACATCATACACGCCCTTATGATGCTCTGTGGAGGTCCCATGTTCACTCTGTTCTTCCGCACGTTCACGGTGTAACTGAACTTCCACAGCCAGATAGTATGTTACCCACACCAACAACTGACCTTCGCCTGATCTCCATTCGCATTCAGCTCACGGTGTGAGGGCCTATTGAACACAGACCTCCACAAAAATCGACAAAACTTTTTTGGTTCCCTTTATATGCTCACTTCGTTAAAGTAAATCGTTCAGTTTAGTATTTTTATTCTCTGAATGCGAAATATAAGCTCAATGGAGAGAAATATATGATGAATCTTGAAACTGTTGAAATATTGTATGATTCTTCTGCTGAAATTGCGTTTCTTTTTGATTTGAGAACTATTTTTGATGATGTCGAAATATTGAAGAAGTTAGAACCATAGAGTTAGGAAGAAAATAGAGAGAACATACATGACGTCACATGAAGCCAAATTCCGGTTCATCAGCAGCCATCTTGTGTGGCCCCATTAGAGTCCCTCTATACCGAGTACTGTGAGGATTGCCTTTTTCAATAGGAGGATGAGTGTACCTCAGAGAGGCAATAATCGGAAAAAAGGGTCTCTAAATATGAGGCCAGTCAGTATGGCCCAAATGCCTCGCCCCTGCCGTCTCTTGGCTTTATTCCCCTCTCCAATAAAACAGCCTAAGATTCCCTCTATTTATATTCCTAACACTATGGTTAGAACACACTTAATACGTAACGAGAGTACTGTTTGTAGCATAGAATTAGGAATATAAATAGAGTGAACCTTAGGCTGTTTTGTTAGAGAGGGGAATGAAGCCAAGAGACAGAAGGGACGAGGCATTTCGACCATATTAACTGGCCCCATATTTAGAGACCCTGTTTTCCGAGTATTGCCTCTCTGAGGTGCACTCAACCTCCTATCGAAAAAGGCAATCCTCACAGTACTCGGTATAGGGGACTCTAATGGGGCCACACAAGATGACTGCCGATGAACTGTAATTTGACGTCATGTATGTTCTCTCTATTTTCTTCCTATGTCTATGGTTTATAGAATATGAATTTAAACGTCGATGTCACTGATAAAACGGTTAATATAAAAAGAGATTGGAGGTAGGTGAAGAGCTTCAGTAAATCTTAGACCAAAGAAGGTGAGAGAGGTATGAAGGTGCATGAGCGATCAGTTTAGAAATTAATTTTTGATGTATATGTGTGTGTATGTTTTTTTTTATAACAGTTTGTTAATACGTTGGGAAAAAAATTAAGTAAGGATTCCGATTTTGCGTGTGAAGAAGAATAAAATATTTTCTATGGAGATTGGTTTCGCTAAGATTGATTTATACAAACAATTTGTAGAGATTTCCTGTTTGATTTCCAGAGTTTGTAACTAGTTAATAAGTGATTAACTGTTTGATTCTCATTACGACATTCACATAAAGAGAAAGGGCGCGATTTAATCTGAAGAAATGACCATTTAATCTTGTATGTTTGGTGCTTGCTGTATTAATAGTGATGATACATTTACGTAACAATGAACAGTGATGGAAACAAGGTAAGGAACTTTTTTTGTTGTAGTATTTCAAGATGCTGCTGGTTGACTTTGTTAATTTAATTTCAAGGTTATTATGCCAATCGGAAGTTATTCTTTTGCGAAAACGTGGAAGGGTGTCTTGATAATATAATGGGATTGACGTAATTGTGGGGAGATTTCGTGCTTTGCGGGCTATCATATCTTGTGTTTCGCATTATATCTGGTGTAGTAAAAAGTAATGCATTATTTTTGCATGACATTGAAGGCTTGACTTACCATAGTTAGAATGATCCGATTTAGGTCACATATGCGCCGTTGTGTTCGATAACGTGTTGCCATTTGGAAGGTAATATCATGATGCCTCTCTCATAGAAGCCCTTGTCCCTATTGGCAAAAAAAATGAGACAGTCGATGTTCACAAGCCTCTCTTGACGCGAATTTTTCACCAGCAAACGTGTTCGCCATGGACAGGAACAGATGGTAATCACTCGGTGCCAGGTCCGGACTATAAGGTGGATGCATAAGAACCTCCGAACCAAGCTCCCGGAGCTTCTGGCGAGTCACTATCCATGTGTGTGTCCTGGTGGAACACAATGCCTCTCCTATTGGCCAAAGCTGGCCGCTTCTGGGCGATTGCTGCCTTCAGACGGTCCAATTGTTGACAGTATAGTTCCGAGTTAAGGGTTTGGCCGTAGGGGAGCAGCTCATAGTAGATAATTCCGTGCCAATCCCATCAAACACACAGCAAAACCTTCCTGGCCGTCAATCCTGGCTTGGGCACCGTTTGCGCCGGCGCACCGCGCTTCGACCACGACCGTTTTCGCGTGACGTTGTCGTAAGTGATCCACTTTTCATCACCAATCACCAACCGCTTCAGAAATGGGTCGCTTTTGTTGCGATTCGCAGATGGAAATTCGGTCCATGAGGTTTTTTTGCGTTAACTCGTGTGGTACCCATACATCAAGCTTCTTTGTGTATCCAGCCTTATGCAAATGATTCCACACGATTTTTTGTGCAATGTTTAGCTCTTGGGCAATCGAAACAGTGCTTATATGACGGTCGGACGCGACAATGTCCATTATTTTATCGACATGTTCGACACGTGGCCTTCCAGTGCGTGGTACATCTTTGACGTCAAAATTACCGGCACGGAATCGACGAAACCAAAATTGCGCGTGAATAGCTGTTACAGTATCAGGACCATAAACACTATTCACATTTGCAGCCGCCTGGCTTGCGTTTTCGCCTTTATCGAAGAAAAACTAAAATATAGCGTATTTTCTCTTTGGTAGTGTCCATTTTGACGCGCCCTCACACAACACTGAGTCAACTCATCACAACTATCTGAACAGTGTTTGTAGTACGCAATCTCATCGTTTGAACGCCATCTCGTTAAACCCGATCGGACTTATACAACGCGAGATACAGATCACTGAAGCCATCTATTGGCAAAATAATGGATTACATTTTACTACACCAGATATTACTGTGGGCTCGTGTATTGAGAAGTATATCTTACTCATTTTCAAGTTGAATTTTATTAATTCAAGCATGTCATAGATAACAGAGTGATTTCTATACGATTGATAACATTTTTGTTTATTTTTTAAAAGAAAGCAATAACTAAGGGATTTTTCAATGGCCACTCCTTCTATGTAGAAAATACTAATATTAGAATCCAATCCATACGATAGTGAGTAATGTTTCTGAATGTTCCAAACTGCTGCGCCGGTTGCATCTGGATTTTTACTTGCGTCGGTGAAAAAGAAATAATAGTCACTCCATTCATTACGATATTCTGATAAATGTGCGTAGTTGGGATATGAAACTTCAGAAAAGGGGTGGAATGGACAGTTGATTGTATATAATGAATTGTTGTGGTTGATACATAGAATTGTATTCAGCTGCAAATTGATAAAGTAGATGTAGAATTGGATTGACAATCCAGATGGAGTTGTTTTTGTGAAATTTTGAATTGATAAGAAGTTGTTCTTGAAGATATTTATTGAATATATGAGAAGGTGTATGTTTACATTTAAAAAGAAGTTTGTTGGCGTTAACTTACGTCTGGTTTGATAATTTTGGAGATGGGATTCTATACATAAGGTGGTGTTTGAATTGCTTTAAATAAGTTTTAAGGACTGTGCGTATATTCTGTCGGTAAACACTTTCGATTTTTTGTATTTTGTTAGCACAAAGATCCTTCTATAGTAATCCCTTATTCAAGACACGGTAGATTTTTTTTTTTAAAAAAAGAGGGAACTACCGTAAGTTACAACTGCAAATTTTGTATATTTTGGATTAAACCGAAAATGGTTGAACGAGGTTAAATAATTACTTTGACATCTATCTTTTCAGATGCTAATCGAGCACTCCAGTAACATTACGTTCAGGTCAGGGAGGTTTAAAGATTCTTCATTTGTGGCGAATTTCCATTTGTTAGTTTTGATTTATTGAATTATCTTTCTATTTAATTTTGGTAGACGAAGAATCTCTGCTTTATGAGCCTCGAGTCATTTAGCAATATTTACAATAACATTTCATAACATTTAAAAAAAGTTCTTTGATCTAACAAGAAAATTACAATTATTTGGGTATTTTTGTTGAATGTCATTGTATGTAGTAGTGTTATTGAGTACGGTAGGCACAGAACAAAAAGAATATCAAGAAAATATATTTTCTTTGGCTATGAGTGACAACAGCTACGCAACATTTACTTTGTTGACTTTTTCATTAGCAAAGTAGTTTTTGAGTAGAAATCCATTTCTTTCGATTACCTTTATTAAATTTAATCATTAGCCTTTAGCAGGATGTACTATAATAAATTAACAAAAATAATTACTTCGTCAAATATAATCCAGAATAATGGTTGTATAATCAATCTTCTTTAGTTTCCTTTAAAACTATATTCACGAATTAGTTTTTGATTTTACACGTTACAATCGGAGAAATCATTTTGCCTATCACCAGAGCTGTAAGAGCCTGTAACAAGTTTGTATATTCGTATTTTGTAATCTAGCGCGGACTTGGCTAATTATGCCCATCCATTGCGCGTTCATTTTAAAAATTGCTGTTTTTTAAATAATATTTATAATATAATACAGTTTGACAGTCTATCAGTCTTAATAATTGATGTTTTAAGGTCAGTTATTTATAAGTTGCTATGGTTACAGTCCGCCATAGTTGTCAGTTCACTCTAAACTCTAGTCACAGTCACTTTTAGATGTATTTCTCACTGCCAATTTTGAATTTCGCATTGAAGAACTATTGTGTGATACACTGAAGCAATATATCTGAATAAATTTTCTTGAATTGAAACCCCAAAACACTGAAATTATGCAAATTAAACTAAAAATTTCTACGGCTTTCTTCTTTTAAGCCACCATGTTCCGAATTCCTAACACGTTTGTGACTCCACCTGAAAAAGTCTAACGTTGAGGTATGTTTGAATCAATGACCCCTATCTAAAAGCGATACTGGACTGACTACTCCTATTGAAAGTTTCAGAATATTTATATGAAGCCAGGGAACGGAGTGAACACTTAGGGTCAGTTCTACAAACGACCGCTAAACTTGTAGTCAGCGCTAAGTTGAGGCCAACTCTCATTTTGCGTACTCTCATCGGCCAAAATCAGACTTGACCTCAACTTAACGCTGACTAGAAGTTTAGCGGTCGATTGTAGAACTGACCCTTAATCTCGTTTGTCCACTTTCAGTCTAAACCAATACGGACCAAATCTTCAGTTCTAACTTAGCTTTTTACGCATGATAACGCTGTTCTTCACGTTTCCTAATTTGTCTTAATTTTTGCAAAAAAAAAAAAAAGTAAATATTATTTGCAATATGTTATATTATACACAAAGTACGGTATACTATTATCTGAATAACCTAGGAATTAAAGGCCGCTTTAGACGATACAATTTCTCGTACGATCTCTCGTATGATAGAATGTATACAATCCATAGTACGAGATTTTTCGTACGATAAATCATAGAACAAGGCCCAATCCTAAATACTTCCTTTCCTTCCTTTTTCTGGGAAACCAAAGGAGTCAAGGAAAGGAACCTTGGAAGAAGTGTAGAAAAGGAAGCATTTTGGACGTTGTACACTTGGCGAATATAGCGACATCTTTCAAAAGCATTAGAAGCGTAAACAAGTGTGCAGCGGGTGGCGGGATAGGAGTGGTGGTTGTGATATCATAGGCAAAGAACCCCAATTGAAAAAGCACGAATAATTAGAAACGCAAACACCTGCGCAGTTGTACTAGTTTTGCAAGATGTTTTGATTGCGTGAGCTGTCCCCTCTCCTTCGCTCGAGGAGTATTGCACGGCGCGTACTTTTAAGATAATGATTTACAGGGAGGCAAGGGGGAGCTTTCCACTCCTCCCCTACCCGGAGAAAATGATACTATTACTATTACATGATGCAGAAAATGAAAATGGCACAAAATATGGGGATCATGTCAGTCAAAAAAAGAAGGCAGTATGTGTATGGGTGGTCTTTGCCCCCCCCCCCCCCCAAAAATCGTTACATGGGCGCTCTTGGTCATATTCCTTATTCATTACGTGTACCGACCAGTCAGCAGGTCTTTCATTACAATTGCAATTCTTCACGTTCTTCTCTTTGAAAGACTTTCCAGGGAACAGCCACACATAAATGTTTCAGTGCTTTTTGTAAGTTGTATTATTACATAAATCAGCGAAAAGGTTTCAAAGCGTTCAAAATGCAGTGCAAAAGAAATGATACTAAAGAAATTATCAACAACGTGATGCGTGCAACAAATTGCTGGAATTTTTACAGAGTAACTGCATATTATTTGAAATCAATTTTGTGACATTTTCTATTCCTCAATAGTACAATAAATAGTATGTTCAGTAAACAATATGAACAAGAAGAATTATCCTGAATATCCGCATATATCATGTTTTGATGGCGGAATACAGCTGCACCTGTCATTATTAATGCACATTGCACATAAGATGGATACTGCGTGAGGTATCCCGTGGCTAGGCTCGTGAAATTCTGTAAATCTCGAAGCGGACGTTAGTTCAGTTGGTACCACGCAGAGATTCCTTCAGTAATTTGCTTGCGGGGGTGTAAAGCCAGTGAGGGGGCATGCACGGTTTCTATCGATTTTTGACAGTATAAATTTTAAAGTTTACAGTTTTCTAAAAAAAAAATGGGTCTGGCAGAATCACTGGTAGAGCGTTAGATTCTCATTCAGGAGGTCCCATGTTCGATACCAGCGACCGACTATGCCGACAGGTTTTTCCACGGATTTTCTTCAGTCACATCAGGCAAATGCCGGATAATGCCTTCAACTTAGGCTCTGGTCGACTCCTTCCCTTCCTTACCATCCTGGCTGAGGTTTTCCACAGTTTTTCCTCAGTCACGTCAAGGAAATGCCTGGATGGTTCATTCAACTTAGGCCTTGGCCCTACCCGCACCCTTTCCCCTCCCCTGAGCCAGTTTGAGCCTTAGATGCCTGAAAGTAATAATTGAAGTTCAAGTTCGAACCTCACGGGCGACCATCCTGACCGATTTTCCAGTGTTTTCCTCTTTACTAAGCGAATACCGCAATGGCACGTAAGTAAGATCCTGACCGCTACCTTTCCCATTCTTTACTTTACCATATGGCGGGCCGATTGAAAGTTGCTTAAATTTATACTTCAATTCAATTCAACAAGAGGCAATCCAACGTGATATTTTTTTAAAAAAAGAAAGTATTTTCCTATCTTGTACGCAAGAGCAGAAGAGAATGGACCGCACCACATGCAGCGTCTACTAAGAATAGTGCTTTAACAAAGCTTCCTTTGATTTTGAAACTATCATCCCCAACAACGCAAGATGACGCTTACCTAAAGTAAATGCTTTCTTCCCCTGTAAATATTCTTGTTAAAAAAAAAAAAAAAAATGTTGCTGCAAATAACTTACCCTGTAAATTTTCTTGTTTTCTTTTTTTCTTTTTTAAATATAGAGTTTTGATTTATAGGAAGTCATATTTAGATGGCAAATCCTTGCGCAGTCATTACCTTGTCCATGTTTAACCAGAGGCAAAGTCTTCAATCAGATCAGATTATTCCTTATCCTGGGCCGCAATCTTGAAACCGTTCCAGTAACTTCAGATTATTTTTCGACTTTTGACGTAGGTGTGCCTGAATTTTAGCCAGTGTTCTTTAGTTTTTGCTTGCAGGGGGGAGCTGTTTTTGGTTTGCACGAAGGATTTTGAATTTGAACTTTAAATTATGAGTAATAGAACAGGCGATTTGGCACGAGAAATTGTGTTGCTGAAAGTGTTCGCACATAAAATTTCAATTTGAATTTTCATAATTATACTATCGGGTTGGGGGGATAAATCGCACAGTTTGTGGGGTGGGGATGGCAACAGTGTGATATAATAACGTTTGAACATAATAACCCAGTATTTATCTTGTCATGCCTCAAGTGACCATAGTCATAAGGAGAGTAGAAAACTTTTTCTTAAACGATGTATCAAATGAAATCCGTAGATTCCAATATTCACCTATAATTTTGAAAGGTGGCCATAGTTCAAGCGTTCATCCGTCGGAAATCACCTACCATAATACTTACCGTAAAGTTTTACATCAGCTGGTTCAAACTATTGGGATATTACTGTTTGTAACTTTAAATATCCTAAGTTGTTCCCCTCGCTAAGGAAACTTTTGGACATAGATTTGCTTCCGGGCAAAGTGTCCATCATCATCATCATCATGGAATATTTCAACGTTACCGTCCTTGTGAGACTCATTGTTTGAACCTTATTCTTAGGAAATAATTTCGATATTTTTGGAGTACTAGCATCCTGATATATTTTAAATTATATTTATATAATGATTTAAGAATCCTGTGTTAAACATCGAGCTCTATCTAGAACGATACTCGACTGTTCGATGTCATTTAAAATGTAACGAGTATACGAAGTCAGGGGGTGGAGGGCACAGTTAATCTCGATCGTCCACTTTCAGTATAATCCAACATGGACAGCATTTTCAGTTCTAACTCATTTTTATACTTTTGTTATTGCTGCGGTCTGTTTTTAATTTATATCTTAATTCTTGCAAATAACTTGAACGTTGCTTGAAGGACGCAGTCCGGTACCTTCATAACTCAAGAATCAAGGCTTAAATTAGAAAAGGAAACAACAACAAACGAACCGCACATCGACAAGACAAAAAACTACTGAAAGTTATGTTTATTTTTTGATTAAACCGAAAATGGACGAAAGAGGTTAAATATTTGCTTTGGGCTCTATCTTTTTTTAATGCTAATCGAGCACTCCAGTATCATTACGTACGGGTCAATTTGGTTTAAAGATTGTTTATTGTGGCCGTCGAGCTCTACGTAACGATAGTAGAGTGACTGCTTAGTGTCGAAAGATATATGCCAGAGCAAATATTTAAACTTGTTTGTCCACTTCCAGTCTAATCCAATGTGAACCAAATTTTCAGTTCTAATGCAGTTTTATAAGCTTGTTATCGTCGTGCGGGCCCATTTTTTTATTTATGTCATAATTCTCGCAAAGAAACGTTAATATTATTTGCAGTATTTTTTATTATATGCGGAGTACGATATACTATTATATGAATAACTCAGGAAGTAAAACTTAAATGAAAATGCACAGAGATATCAAGCGTAAAAAGCTGAACCGAAAATTTGGTCCATATTGGTTTAGACTGGAAGTTGACAAACGAACTTAAGTTTCCCCTCCGTTCCCTGGCTTCATATATTCTTGAAATTTTCAATCGCAGCAGTCAATCCAGTATCGCTTTCGGATATAGGTCATTGATTGTGGCAAATTTGCATGTACGAGTTTGATTTATTGAGTTATATTCCAATTTATCTCCGGTAGACGAGAAAACTCTGCGTTTGGAGCTTTGAGAGTCATTTAAAAATATGTATAGATAATATTAAAAGAAAATTTTCCTTGATCTAACAAGAAAATTACAGTTATTTGGTATTTTTGTTGAATGTCATTGTGTGTAGTAGTGTCATTGAGTACGGTATAGACAGTAGGTGCACAGTAGAGAGAATATTAAGAAAATCTCTTTTCTCTTGCCATGAGTGACAACAGCTATAATTTACTTCTTTGATTTTTTCATTAGCAAAGTAGTTTTCGAGTAGAAATCGTTTTCTTGCGATTATCTTCACTAAATTGAATCACTGGGCGTAAACAGTAGGCACTATAATAAATTAACAAAAAAGTTTATTTGGGCAAATCCAGAAGAACAGTTGTACAATCAATTTTCTCTATTGTCCTTTAAAAGGTATTAGATTTTGATTTTACACGTTCCAATCGGAGATTTCAATTTGCTTATCACCAGAGCTGTAAGAGCCTGTAACACATTTGTAACTGTTCACCTGAAAAGAGTGTCACGTTGAGGTACTTTGAACAGTGTCAAAGGATTGGTAATAGTAATCGAGCTCTACGTTAACGATACTGGAGTGACTGCTTAGTGTCAATAGATAGAGGCCAGAGCAAATCATTAAACATGTTTGTTCACTTCCAATCTAATCCAATGTGGACCAAATCTTCAGTTCTAATTCAGTTTATACACTTCTTAGCGCTGTGCGGCAAGTTTTTTGAATTGTCTTAATTCCTAGTTATTCATATAATAGTATAATATAATAGCATTCTTCATATAATAGAAAATACTGTAAATAATATTTACGTATTTTTGCAAGAATAAAGACAAATAAGAAAACAATATTTAACACGCACAGCGATATCAAGCTTAGAATTCTGAGTTAGAACCAATGACCTCTTTTAAAAAAACGATTGACTGGACTGACTGTAGCCATTGAAAATTTCATGAATATATGAAGCAAGGGAGCGGAGAGCACACTTAATCTTGTTTGTCCGCTTCCAGACTAAAACAATATGAACCAAACTTTCGGTTATAACTAAATTTTTTACGCTTAATAACGCTGTGTGACCAGTTTTTGATTTATGTCGTAATTCTGGCAAAAATGTAAATATTATTTGCAGTATTTTCTATTCTATGCAGAGTACGATATACTCTTACCTGAACTACTCAAGAGTTAAAACTTAAATAAAAAATCGAGCCACACAGCGATAAGAAGCGTATAAAACTGAGCATTTGCTTCACATTGGATTAGGCTGGAAGTGGACAAACGAGTTTAAATATTTGCTTTGGCGTCAATCTTTTAACACTAAGTAGTCATTCCAGTATCGTTTACGTAGAACTCGATGGTTAAAACTGATAATTTGGTCCATATTTGTTTAGATGGGAAGTGAACAAACGTGATTAAGTATCTTCTCAATTTCTTGGCTTCATATATTCATGAAATTTTCAATAGGAGCAATCAGTCCAGTATCACTTTTAGATATAGGTCCTTGGTATTACTAGCCTTCAAAGCTCTGCAGTAGTTTTGTTCTGATTTATTTTTCTCATTCTTCCTCTTATTTCTTCTTGTTCTTCTTCTTCTTTTCATTATTATTATGGGTGCTTTTTTGGCTGTACACCCTGCCGGTACATCTCTGACTCAGTCACTTAAATTAACTGTAACAATTATATAAATATATTAGACTATGGGCCAAAATAGGCGAAAAAAATATTTTTCTTTCGCCTATATTTTTCTTTCGCCTAGGAAATACTCCCTAGGGAATATTATGAAAGTATATGTCGAAAGAAATATTTTTCTGGTTGTTTGCCAAAAAATAACTTGATAGTTAACTCATGGTGACGTCAACAATATGACGCCCGCGTGAGAACATCGAGTTACATTTAAACAAGAATATATTCTCTCAGAATTAAGGTAAAAAACTTCTTCCTTGTGTCTAATTGAACATAACGGTCGGTCTCAACAAGTTATGCCAATTTGGTGTGTATATAGTGCCGCTATGTTTAAATATGGCGGCCGTTATTAAAAAAAATGGTTTTGCTCATTTCAATATATTATTTTCATAACACGTAACTATGAAACTCTCAGAGATATAAAAAATCACTTCAAAGGAAACCTAATAGATCATAATCTAACCTTTCCAACGATACAAATATCATTGTTCCACTTTATAAATTGAGGGAGTTAGTTCGTTTAATGAGATCCAAGGTGTTATGCACAGTGTTCGATTTGTGCAATTTCCAGAGAAGAGGAAGAATTAGTGAAGTATGTATTATACGGTATTTTGGGATAATCCATCTGCAGGTTAGACGTATATATCTGTAAACAGTACCAGAAGAGATTTGGGCAGAGAGGGGGATAATCCCAACCATCACCCGCTACAAATCGAACACTGGTTATGCATATTAAACACCGTACTTAAAATGTTATATAGGAATATTTTTTTACTCAACGAGTCGAGGTAAGAGCTTCATCCTGGCGTTAGATTAAGTGAAGTGAATTGGAAATGATGTCAGAGAGCCATGTTTAATACATGAATTGATTTCTTTCCTCTTATTACAGTCTAAAAACTGATAATTAAATTCGGTGCAATTTCAAACACGCAAACGGAGTAGACAATGGGACAATAGGTGAAGCTTCATCTCCCAGAGGATTTCGTACACACATATGTTATTAAATTACATGTCTAAAGAAATATTTCTCCGGGTGACTGCCAAAAATTAACTTGATCGGTTAACTCGTAGTGAAAACGCCGACCTTTAATTAAGCGATATTATCTTTTCTCATAATTGAAATAAAGTCTTCGTTCTTGCGTCAAATTAAAGGCACTGAATGGTTTCGGTAATTAACGTTGATTTAGTGTTAATATAATACAACTATATTTAAATAAGATTTCTGTTCTAACAAAAATGTAGTTTCGTTCCTTTGAATATATTTGTTTAATAGCACATAACTATGAAACTGTTAAAGACACCGAAAATCACCTCGAAATAACATAGGTAATCATACGGTTCTAGTGATACTAATATCATTGTTTTATCTTAAATTTTGAGTAAGCTAGTCAATTTTATGTGATACAGGGTATTGGACATTAGGAACTTCAATTGCGCAAAACTAAGTACGCTACGTAAATTCGCTATAGGCTATATACCACAACATATTAAGGTAAAATCTTCATTCTTGCGTTAAATGAAAGGAATTTGATATTGGAAGTAATATCAGGAAACTACATTTAATATTTTAGTTGGTTTCTCTTTATTCAGGATGGATACAAGGCCATCATAATATCCATGTTGGTTTCTTTTTACTATTTAGAGAAAAATATAAATTAAATTCGATGCTATTCCATATACTGACATAGCATAATGGATCTAGGGTTGCCACCTATAGGAAATAGAATTACCGGCACATCTAGCTAGCTATGAGGGGTTGCATAAATCACAGGGGATAGAAACAGACCCAAAAAAGCACAGAAGGGTAGAAGTGCAACTTCTTGTGCAGAAAAAAGACGTAATGGAAAACCAGGATTAGTGAACAATACCTAGAACACCACTTTCCACTGTAAAATATAAATATTCTAAACTAGAATACCTCAACTTGCGCAGCTCAAAACTTGACACAACTGATTAATATGATATATTTTTCCAGAGAAAATATATCAAGTAAACCACAATGCCAGCAACTCAAAGAAAATAATTAGAACCATATAATGGAGGCCTACCTAAAAAGTCATTACCAGAAAATCTAATAAAAAATGGGGGGAATACTTAACATAAATTGTGCAGAGGGATAGCAAAGAAATTAATCCGCTTCTCTTTCTCAAACAGGATAAATAAAACATCCAACAGACCGGGAAAAGGGTGAGTGGTAAATCTGATCTGGAAACTCGGATTCCAGATCTGACCATCGTCTCTGGCAGAGATTATCATAATTCATAAATAAAATAGCGGTCATATGTTAGGTCGGTGAGACTTCCGTATCGGCCACAGATTTTAATCACAAAATTGGTACAATTTTTAACCCTACCGGTGAAATACCTGCATCCCTACCCCTGAATAATAATGAAAAGGAAATTAATAAGTTTTTACGAAAGAAGTTGAGAAATATTTAATGCGCTATCCTTCTCCAGCATATTTTAGTATTTCAGTTCTGACAGTTATACAAAAGCACTATCTGTAGGGTAATATTTTATATCACGTGCTGTTGTTCTAGATGTATTTTTTTTAAAAAAAAAGTGCTATACGCTAGACAAAGTACATTAATTGTATCTCGTTAATAAGCGCTAATAGAATAAACGATAAAATTAAGGGAAGGTGTTCTATTATTAAAATAAAGGTTGACTCCGAGATTTTAGTTTTATTTTATAGTAGCCGCAAAATTTCTATGAAAGACACGCGTAAGACGGTCAACTAATGTTCTGAAAATTACCGGTCGCAATAGTGCCGGTGAAAGCTTGGTACCGGTTACCAGCCGAATAGAAAAAAATACTAAAATTTCCGGTCAGACCGGTAAAATACTGGCTGGTTGGCAACCCTAAATGGATCCCATTTTTATAAAATTTAAATTTAAAAGTTATTGTAACGAAAACTAATAAAAATGGATGATGAATTTGTCCGTGTGGCGTCATCAATATGCAGTAGTAGCAATTTTTCAATTTCTACTAGTAGTGACTTATCACTTTTTATCAGTAAAAAAAAAGTTTTCCTTGCAAATAGATATAAAGAAATCATTATTAATAAGCAGTTGAGAAAATTACTTAACGATTACTTAACTCTAGTTTCAAAACATTTATAATGTACCATAACATATTTACAGAATTTACCGCGCGGGCGCCATATTAATAACGCCACCACGAGTTAACGATCAAGTTAATTTTTTTTGCAAATAACTGGGAAAATATTTCTTTGGACATGTACTTTCATAATATATATGTGTACAAAATTCTTCGTAGAATAAAGGCTTATTATTATCATTATTATTTCTTGCTTTGATCAGCATATTGCGAGAAAAGGTTGTTTCTGGTATACATTCCAGCCTTCTGGCAGTCAGCTTAAGTTATCCGTTCTATTATTTACCTTAGATATGTCCAATGCTCACTGGTGGTGCTTTCTGTAATATGATAGAAAGGGATTGTCTGGGATCAGTAAAAGGTCTTGCTTATATCCAATTTTCATTATTCCGTTTCACCCCATAGAGTTAGGAATATAAATAGAGGGAACCTTAGGCTGTTTTGTTGGAGAGGGGAATGAAGCCAAGAGACAGAAGGGAAGAGGCATTTCGACCATCTTGCGTGGCCCCATATTCATAGACCCTCTTTTCCGAGTATTGCCTCTCTCAGGTACACTCATCCTCTATCGAAAAGACAGTCCCCACAGTACTCGGTATAGAGGGACTCTACTGGGGCTACACAAGATGGCTGCCGATGAACCTAATTTGGCTTCATGTGACGTCATGTATGTTCTCTCTATTTTCTTCCTAACTCTATGGTTTTACCCACTATCACCACAATCTTTGTTTTCACTACACACATTCTGCTGACTTTTATCTCCAAATCTAAACTCGCTGAGTTTGTCGCTTGGAACGGCAATAATCACATTCTTTTTTTCTTATTGTGGAGTATCATTATTAATGGTATGATTCTGTCTGTTGTTCTGGTTTGATGAAGAATAAAACAATGCGCAAAGTTTTATTGTCTAACTATATTCTATAAGAGATTTGATGTACAGCTGGAAGTCGTTACTTCCATAATAACACGAAAGAGCTATGCTCACTTTACCTAAGCTGCATGCCTAAAACACGACCATTGAAAAGTATAAGAAATGAAAGTAGGGTTCTCCCTAAGTAATATGATATATTTTTTTTCTCCGGGGGTAGGAGGAGAGGAGGTGTGCAACTACTTTTCATGTTCTAGAGCTACTTAAGCTCCATCAGACTAAGTTACTGTTTTCGGCACTTGTGCGCGTGAAGGTCTATAAGATCTTAAGAAGAAACACTTTGTCGCTTTTTCTGGATAAGGGATAGGAGGTAATTTCAACTTGTAATGGTTCTTTTGTAAATTCGAAATTCGAAAGTCTGGGAGAGACGTGAAGTTGGAATCCGGAAAAATAATTGCTGATAACTTTTTTTTTAGACGCGAGCACAAAACTTTTAATTGATGGCACAAAAAAGCACAAAATGATAGGGTGTTTTCGAAGTTGAAATTCGAAAGTTGGGGAGAGACGTGAAATTGGAGTCCGAAACAAAATTTCTTATAACTTTTTTGAGACGCGAGCACAAAACTTTTTATTGGTGGCACAAAAAAGCACAAAAGTAGCACAAAATTATAGGGTGGTTTCGATTTTGAAATTCGAATCGGAGAGAGACGTGAAGTTGGAATCCGGAAAAAGAATTGCTTATAAAGTTGAAATTCGAAAGTCGGGGAGAGATGGGAAGTTCGAATCCGGAAAAAGAATTGCTTATATTTTTTTAGACGCGAGCAAATTCTTTTAATTGATTGCTCAAGAACACAAAAGTAGCACAAAATTATAGGGTGGTTTCGATTTTGAAATTCGAATCGGAGAGAGACGTGAAGTTGGAATTCGGAAAAAGAATTGCTTATAACTCTTTTTAGACACGAGTACAAAACGTTTTATTGATGGCACAAAAAAGCACAAATATAGAACAAAACAATAGGGTGGTTTTGAAATTGAAATTCGAAAATCGAGGAGAGACGTGAAGTTGGAATCCTGAAAAATAATTGCTTATAACTTTTTTTTAGGTGCGAGCACAAAACTTTTTATTGATGTCACAAAAGTAGCACAAAATTATAGGGTGGTTTTGAAGTTGAAATTCGAATTACGGGGAGAGACGTGAAGTTGGAATCCGAAAAAAATAATTGCTTATAACTTTGTTTAGACGAGAGTACAAAACTTTAAATTGATGGCACAAAAAAGCACAAAAGTAGCACAAAATTATAGGGTGGTTTCGAAGTTGAAATTCGAAAGTCGGGGGAGACGTGAAGTTGGATGAAACCTCCAAAATAGCTATCGTTGTTCGGAAAGACAGAGCATGTTTCTCAGCGAATTTTCAATTGTAAAATGCTTTAAAATCAACATATCAAATGCTGTTGATATGTTGTGCTGTACATTGTAGTCACACAACAGAAATGTTTATTTGGGAAATGTTATTGGCTGACGCAAATATTTGGTTTAGAGGGACTCTAATGGGCCACACAATATGTCTGGCGCTGAACCGCAAATTTGGTTTCATGTTACTTCTCGAAAGTTCCCTCTTTTCTATTCCTAACTCTATGGTAATAATCTTCAAAGTTTTGCAATAGTCTTGTTTTGATTTATTTAATCTTCTTCGACTCCTTCCTCTCTTCTTTCATTTATTATTGACTCACTTATTTTAATCAGGACGTTGAGAGAACATGTCGGTTTCTGTTATAGATTCCAGCTTTCTACCAGTCGGCTTAAGTAATCTATTCTAGTATCTTCCTGAGGATGTGTGCAATGTCCAATGGTACTGCTTTCTGTACCATGATGACAGATGGATTGTCTGGGAGCAGAAGATTTTGCGTATCCAATCTTGATGACTCTCCTTCACCCACTATCAATGACGTAATCTTCTCTAACCACTTTCTGCTCATTTTTAGTTCGATATTTAAACTTGCTCAGTTTGTCATTTGGAAAGACAATATCAAGTGGCATCCACATTCTGTTTCCTTTATTGAAGAGTATCATGCTATTGCTGTATTATTCTGCTGGTACTACTGTTGATATTTGTATATACATTTTTGAGACTTTCTTGATAAAATAGTAGTTTTTCTGGTACTTTCCAGATAGCACAGTAAACTTGGAGCAAAGTTCCTAGTTGACAAGATAAAAATTTGGTACAAACTTTGCACGCCAAACTTGCTATAAACCTTTCAGGGCAAGTTTGCTTCCTCCTCTTTTAAACATTGGTAGACCAACATCGATCCTATGAATGAAGACCGTTTCTGAAATAAAGGCATGCATGCAGGCTTTAAGAAACTGGAGAGCTTATTGATCCTGTGTCAAAGCTATGAAGAAGGCTGATTTGTTGATTTTTCACAAGCGAATCACCTCACGAGAATCAAAATGATGCGTACTTGACTGTTCGGGCCAATGCGATTCCTGAAACAAACTGGCAGCCAATTTCCCAGAGAACGTCAATTTGTTCGGACTAAACTCAATTTTTCCTTACAGTGATAAACTAATTGTGATTTTCGCTGGAAGACCGGGGTTTCACAAATAAAACTTATCTTAATTTTTAACAACTTCTTTTTGTTCATACTTGCTCCCCTTTCCTTGCCTTTGTATTTTTCAACATTTTACATACTTTTCAAAATTGTACGCATTTCCCGAAAATAAGTTAAACAATTTAAGTTAGATAATTATTATTTTCTTTCATTATACACAATACGAAGACCAAAAGCGCAATGTCATGGACCCGAGCAGTAAAGTATATTTTTTCTACACATCATTGAGTATCCTGAGGAGGCTCGCTTCTGAAAAATCAATGAGGCAGGCTTCATAGCTCGTAAACAGGATCAATATGCTTCCCCAGTTTCGAATTTCAGATTATATCCGTGCATTTACTTCACTGTCTTCATAACATAAACGGTCTAATAAAATAGACAGCTAAGAGTGGCATGATGGAGCAGTGGTTACATTGACGGACAAAAAGAACTGAAGAGCCCAAATCCAGACAGTTGAATTATTTCCGCCACAGGCTTGATGTTTAACAAGACAGATTTGTAGGAAGTTCGTCATGAAAGGTTTGTAGTAACTTTGTCCTCTGACAACTAGCAAGTTTGCTGTAAGGTGTATCAAGTTTTCATACTTCCCATGCCAAACTTCGTGGAAAATTGCAATGCAAAACCTCATAAAACATGTAGCAAGTTTGGGTGCTATCTGTGTTGTGGCCTCAAATGTTTCAGAAATGTTCAGTAGTGCAACTGGCTACTTTCTATGGCGATACTCAAATATTATTTTTCTTTTTCATAATTCATTTCCAATTCGAGTTGACGGGCCTCTAATTTTTTTACGAGAGCTTGGATGTCGTAATGAATCCCCAGAAGTAGGGACTGTTACACTCGTATTGTATGAGGAGAGAAAAGCTTGCACAAACGTGATTAAACGCAATCTTTGATGTTTGTATTGCGTCGCTCACATTGAAAAAGAAAATAATCTAACATAAGACAGTGAATTGTGAAGAAAAATAAAAACGCGAAAGAGAAAAATTACACTGCTCAGCAAGAAATTGTTTATCTAGATATTTTAACTTAACACTTACTAAATGATTTTTGATGTGCTAATTACGAACCTGATAGTAGTTTTCCTCAAATATCGAAATTTCAGACGTAATCAGCAAATATTCGTTCTGAGAAAGCGACATTTTTATATGCCAGCTGATGGCAGTTGCGAATGTATACTAGATGGCAGCATAAGAAATGGTGATATTCCTCCAATGTGTGTGTGTGTGTTTTTTTAAAATTTAATCAGTATAAGTTTGAAAAGTTTACTTTCCACAATTAAATTATGTTTTTATATTTCTATCTAAACTTCGGGAAAAATTGCTTTCAGATAAACGAAATAATTAAATTGTGACGCCTAGCAAAAATATATTAACAGACGGTCATTCTGCGAAATTTTGTTGTTTGGAGTCGTGTTTTGAGAACACCTTCCATGTGTGTAATATTGGAAGGGATTGAAACAAAAGTGTCATCATATTCCCTTTGGTAAGTTCGAGGGAATTTTGTATAAGTCTGGAACAATTATATCAGAGAAACAGTTTTGCGCTGCCTTGTATATAAAACATATTTCGGAATGACGATCGGTGATCAAAACAAACGGGCTTCGTTGGGTTTTCATCAACGGAGAAAGAACTGGAGGAGATATCTGATAGTGAAGCAGGTGACAGGAATTGAGTGATTTGATCCGAAATCTTGATTTTCCTAAAAAAAGATTGGAACTTCTTTCTTCGTGTCTGAAAGAGTTGAAGTTTCTCCTTCTATCATGTAAACTATTATATAATTACAGAAGCAGACGCGAAAATTTTGCAACTTTCTTCAGAATGTCAATGTCAATGTTCTTTTCCAAGCTATTGCCTTCACATATCGTCCAGAAGAATGGTGACCTTTTACATATTGTTCAGTGCTAATCGTGAAGGGAATGTGCATCCTGCTGTACCCAATTGTCTGATTAGTCCACAACACATGAAAGAGCATTATTAAAATGTCAAGATACTGTTGGAAAAGCGTTAAATGAATATTGTATTCATAATTAGTTCCACCAATGAAATAAAAAATACCAAAAAGTCTGATAAACAACAAGTCGCCAAAATTTGTAACCAAGTGTTATGTAAAGTAAATATAAACAAAAAACACAAAAAGTGAGAAATTAGTGGGAATCGAACCAGTGTCTCGCGGATACCCTACTTCCTACCCAACATACTAAGCGGTCAATAGGGATCAGATGGTTTTGCGTGCTCTGTTACCTTATCTTGTATTTTCAACACGTACGATAGCGTTGTAATAGAGCATGTAGTTAAACGGGACTACAACGTCGTACAAGCTGAGCAGACTGAGAGATGCTGACAGAAAGGGAGAAAGACTATCGGAAATTATTTGGTAATTTTATATTATGCACTTTATAGATACGATCTCTATTGTCTTTCGCAAGTTTTCAAATTGTAAGCAATACGCTGAAAAAATATTGTACTATAAGTATACTCCATATCAAATATTATTTTGAACATTCAATTAAAAGTGACTGTATGCGAATTAGAAATAGCAGTATGAAACGTTTCCAAATGTATTAAACGTAAATTTATGTCTCATTGCAGGGTTATTGGTGAAAGATGAAACACAAATTAGCAACAATTGTATCCATCGCCTTTCTAATCATATTAAAATCAATAAATATATTTTCGTTTCAAAACCAAATTTTGACGCAAGAGACTCTTATAAAGTGCATTCATTCAATTCTCACCAAACATCTTCAAAGTTCCAGACGGCTAGTGCTCTTCCAGGATGAAGATGTACCCGCTGTCGACAAATATTTAGCTACAAATTTCAGAGCACCTATATGGCGAATGTCAAAATCTATTGATGCATATTCCTTGGGAAAACTAGAAGATTTTTCCTGGAATCAAAGAGTTAGTGTGGATTATATTTTCCTAATAGAAAAACCATCAAGCATTGCAGATATAATGAAAGTATTCTGGTGGTTTAAACGCGGAAACCCACCGAGAAAATGCATTGTGATACTTTCGACCACAAAATACTTCTCTAAACATATCACAGATATTTTTCAGATTATTCAAATACATGATATGGTGAATTCTATAATCGTTGTACCCGAGAATGGAGAACTTAAAGAAGAAGAAGGAAATTATTATGCAAATCCTGACTCTGTTCTTGTTTATACTTATTTTCCATTCTCTGAACACCACTGCAGATCAGTTGGAGAGACAGTTCTTTTAGATCGTTGGCAGGGAGAACATTTTCTATTTGGTAGAGATTTGTTTCCAAATAAACTTAACAACTTTTATGGATGTCCTGTAAGCATCATAACGAGTCTAGCCCCTCCGTATGTCTATTCTGTCATTAACGTTGATGATACAGTTAGCGTTGAGGGTATTTTCGGGACTCTTTTGTCAATTATAGGTACAAAAGCAAATTGTACTATCCAAATGCATGCAGAAGATCTACAAGGTTTCTTCTCCAAGAACCATACATTCTCTCGTGACATACGTGATCTAAATCAAGGTAAACGCGATGGACTCTTTACTATGGTGGCTGCTAATGTATTTCTTATAAACGCCTTTGACTACATACTGAAAGGAGATTTTCTTTATCTTACATGGGTTGTTCCCGTTCCACAAGCCTATCCTCATTGGATGAACATATTTTTCCCTTTAACGAAACTTGTATGGATCCACACAGTATTAGCTCTCTTGATTGTGGCTTTATACGTTGAAATGTTTAAAGGTTTTATTTTACAAAATCATTCTCATTCTTTTGTCAATCCTTTCATTGACGTTCTATCGATTCTTTTAGGCGTTTCAATACCATTTCAACCTTCTCAACTTTCGTTGAGATTTCTGTTTATTACATGGGTGATGGTTTCGTTAGTTATCAACACAGGCTATCAAGCAGCTTTACTAGGGTTCCTAACTAAACCCAAGATGTATCCTAGAATTCAAACCATGGAAGATATTCTGAATGCAGAGATACCCTTTGGAGGTCCATCAGGTTTCAAGGAGGCATTCAACGACAGAAGTACTGGTATTTCTGAAGCTGTTCTCGATAACTATCAAATATTAAATTGCGATTTCGAATGTTTTGACAGGCTATCGAAAGGAGAGAGATTTGCCTTTCTTTCTCCGCATCACGCTGCAGTTCTGGCTGGCAATTACGCATTCATTGATAAGTTTGGACGTCCGTTATTTGACGTAGGCACAGATAAAATTCTGATGCTCCCTGCTGCATTTCACATACGACGTGATTCACCCTTTCAGCCTTCGTTCAGTAGGATTGTCGCTGCATCCATTGAAGCTGGTTTACCTTTCAAGTGGGAAAAGGAAGCTTTTTACTATGTTCGTACACTTGTAGAAGCAGCGAGGAATGTTAATACTCAATATGAAGAAGAAGTTATGATCATTTGTGTGAAGGATCTTTTAAGTGCGTTTGTTTTCCTTCAGATTGGTCTTTGTTTTGGACTCATAATATTTATCTTTGAAATAACTGGTAATCTAGTGAACATGAAAAATCTGAGAACAGGTTTGCAGAGGCAGTTGTTGGTTTGAACCATCGACCTCCATTAATACGATACTGGACTGACTGCAGCCATTGAAAATTTCATGTATATGTGAAGCTAGGGAGCGGGGAGGAAACTTAAACTAGTTTGTCCACTTCCAGTCTAAACCAATATGGACCAAATTTTCGATTCTAACGCAGTTTTATACGCTTGATATCGCTGTGTGACCCGCTTTTTAATTTATGTCTTAATTCTTGCAAAAAAAAAGGAAATATTATTTGCAGTATTTTCTATTGTATACAGAATACGATATATTATTACATTAATAACTCAGGAATTAAGACTTCTATCAAAAAACGGGCCACACAGCGATATCAAGCGTGTAAAACTGAGTTAGAACTGAGGATTTGGTCCACATCGGATTAGACTGGAAGTGGACAAACGAATTTAAATATTTGCTCTGGCGTCTATTTTTAAACACTAAGTAGTTACTCCAGTATAGTTTACGTAGAGCTCGATGGTTTGAACACTGATATCACAGAACAACAAGAAATGTTTGCTGGAAGTTCTCACGTATACCTGTAGATGTCTCTACTTGTGCTCGATAGTAGCGACAGTTGCGGCTAAGGTCGGTGCATTCAGTTTCCAACTAGCGCTTGATAGGAGCGGTTGTTTAAAATATAGCCACAGAACAACAAGAAATGTTTGCTAGAAGTTCTCACGTATACCTGTAGATGACTCTACCAGTGCTCGATAGTAGCGACAGTTGCGGCTAAGGTCGATGCCTTCAGTTTCCAACTAACGCTTGATAAGAGCGGTTGTTTAAACAATAGCTCTGCTATACACAAGTGGAGTAGAAGTTTGCTTAACGCATGTTGACTCTTACGGGGAAGCAAGAAGCCAACCTCATCAAATTTGAGGTGTTTACTGTCTATCTGGAATGCAAATGTACTATTTAAATGTAGATTACGGACTGCATTGTAACAACGCGTTTATGTACAAAAATATTGCAGGTGGGTGTATGTAAAACCTTTCCTGTTTATGCTACTCTACTTTACATTCACTTTTGGATTCAAGTTCAATCTTTTTTGTTGCTGCAATTTATTATGTACCAAATTCATTGTATTAATCTGCTAGATGGCCTAATAATATGTATGCGTTGAAAGTATTACACAACCTATTGAAATCACTCTTACGTTTAAGATTTCCGTATGGAATATAAAGAAAATAAATCGAGAAAATGTACTAATTCTTGTTATAACTTTAGAATATCAATGTTCTGAGCATTTTTAAGTCAGGCTCGGCACCGTAACACTAGTCCGCTGAAGTTATTTCAGGAACGAGCATTTGAAAAGATTACCTGTTTCTTACAATAATCCCACTTATGCTGCACTACAGACGTATTCTAAGCAGTGGAAGGTTAGGTTAGGTTGGATTAGGATAGTTTAACATGGTTAATTTTCTTTAATTGTGCTTAAGACCTGTAGTCCTTCGGAATCAACTCTGCGGAGCTGCTCCATTATATTCACTTGAGAAACCTGAAAAACCGGAATCACCATCCACTTTCAGTGATTTGATTCATTTTTGGAATCGAATCACTGGAACTGGATGGTGATTTAGGTTCCTTCTTGGAAAGGTTTTTTCGGTAGAAGCCGAGTTTAACCGAATAGTCGGTTAAACCCGAATTTTCCTTAACTAGTGGCCATGGGAACGTGGAAGTTAGGTAAAGTTTATGTATCTTTATAACATTTTGAAACAAACAAACGAAAGTGTAAAGATACATAACCGTACCTAACATCCACGGTCACTAATTGAGGCACTTGATTAAACTCGACTTCTACCCATTTTTATCGAATGTAATCTGAACTTAATATGCTATGAAAACTAACTAAACCGAATTTAGTTAAACACCAATTAATGTAAAATATAATTAAAAAATAAACGTAAAATTAAATAGAAAAGATTTTTTTAAACGATGTAACAGTTACTAACAACACGTTGAGCTCCTAATGTAGCCACGAAGAAAAGTGAAGGGTTAGAAAAATCACTGAACTTATTAATAGGATCGATATTATCGCGTTTGCTGTTATTATCAAATATATAATTTGCAAGGTAATTATAAGGTCATCATTTTCACATAACTTTCAAAAGGTACACGAGATGTTCTTAAATAAACGTACAACATTTCTTCCTGATTTTGGAATTTTAATTTTGGATGCAATCATTTGCTGATATAGATTAATAGTATCACTGACATTTGCTAACATCTTACAATATTTAAGAATAAAATATTAAATCAATCAAACACAAACGCTGACTTTTTACATTAACACAAAATTAAACGTTTTTGTAATGAAAAGAATGTTTAGAATGTGATTACGATTCATTGTTAATATGAATTTAAATATTTCTTTTTGTTTTATTTTAAATATTTTTTTAAATTTATATTGTTATAAAGAAACGAAATAAATATTCATGATGGAGAAACGATAATGAAAATCATGAAATTTAATTACTAAAAATGCAGTTTAACGTAACCATTGTTTACTATATCGATTCTTACGTGATAGAACGATTCTTAATAGCTAGAATTAAAATAAAAATGTGATTCGTTCAAATGAACTGAAGTGAATATAATGGAAGTGTTCCGGTTAGTTTTCGTTAGAAATAGTAAAACAAAGTTACTGATTACATAAGGAATGTTATTTATTCTCATCGACTCCCTTGTTCATGACAAAACAATACTTCTTAATGCTATAGGATAGGGTGGTACTTTATTGTGAACTAACCTAACATTTCTTGTTAAAATATAACACGAAGAATTTAGTGTACAAATATGTTCTTGCTAGCAATTTAGAAAGATTCCTATAGGTTAGGATAGTTGTGTGCCAAGTTTCAAAGTATATCATACTACAATCGAATGGTGGAATAGACCCTAGATAAGTGATTTTCAACAGGTGTGCAGCGAGATTTACTAGGTGTGAAGCGAAACTTCTGAGACTTTGTGATACTGCTGGTAAAAGTAATTAAATAATTTCATTCAATATGTATTTTGAAAATGGAAAAAGAAAAATTATGAGCTTAAACATATTTGTACAGGCAAATCATTTGTTTGTTGACACCTTATACTAATAGGTTTGAGTTATTAATAAAAAACGTGAGCTTGTTGTTTCTTTTCAGTCCGCGTTGTTGCCACCTCGTACGTTGGTGTACCGCGGGAACATACTACAAAGCATAGTGTGCCGGGAACAACAAGAGGTTGAGAACCACCACTGTAGACACTCGACTCATTCGAAAGTGACAAGACATGACGTAGTGTAGTTCTAAGGTTAGCTAAACGTAAATTAGTTACTTCTAGTTACCTTTAACTTTGCCGCCGTAATGTTAGGTTGGGGTAGGTTTATGGCATCTGTAGTATCCACATCCGAACGGTGGAACTATATTCCATATCCTCGTGCTTGTTTTGATGGATAAGCTTTAGATATGGTCAGCTAACTTCACGCTACTATACTAATGGTTTTCTCACGCACATACACAAAGTAATACCAAACGAGCAAAGGTCGGTTAGTTAAAGTCAGTTTTATAAAATAGTTATTTGATATTTCTGCTCGTATTACTTTCATGTTCTCTATGCAGCGGAGGGATATTAAGGGATGAGACTCCACTTTCTACGGCATTACTTACTTCCAATCACGACACCATTTCAATTCGCTTTTCCCGACTTGCGAACTGTGAGAGTACGCAGCCATTGCACTTAAACGATTTCTTTGTGCAATAATATAGTTCCATGAATTTCATTAACTTCACTTATTCCTTTACGCTTTCGTGACTCAATTATAGTTGGTTTACACGTTCCGAATGCCATTCAAGACTTCCGAACATTTAGTCTCTCCTGTAATTGCTACAAATTTGGCTGACTATGTCTAAATTTATCAGTTATTATTTGGAGCTATGTCCTGCCGTGATGGTCGAGTGATCTCAGGATTTAGGCCAGCGTCGCCGAGGTTCTAGTTTCCACGCTAGTTTGGGAATGTTATAAATTTCCCACTTCATTACAGAATCAAAACAGGCTGCGGATTAATTACTAAAAGAGCCTCGACACGCAGAGATTATGTGAGCTATATACTAATACGGACAATATTTTAATCTTCCGTACGGTAGATGGCAAATATATTTCACTAGAAAACTTAATTTTTGCTTTGCCGTGTAACCTCCATGATATATAATTAAACATTTATGAAGCTATCTATACAGGGTAAGTCAAAATGATGGACCCGATTTCATAAATTTATTTTGTGAAATATAATGAACATATCTTAATGTGAGCTACGCGCAAGGAAAGACAAAAGTTCAAGGTTTAGTTGAGTTTAGTTTATGTCCAGCGTAGTTTAGCGCTACCGCTACGCGGCGCTGGAAGCAGTTAACGAAAATAGCGCTGACTGGAGAGCAGAAATCGTTCTGTGTGCTGGATTACCATGTAAACAACTCTGTGATGAGTGTTCAACGGCATTTCCGTACCAAGTATGGCAGAGACCCACCTACTGGAAAAACCATTCGTACGTGGTATGAAAAATTCAGAGATACGGGCTGCATCTGTAAGCGAAAATCGACTGGCCGTCCTTCAGCTGAGGAAGAGACAGTGGAACGTGTTCGCGCCAGTTTTGTGCGGAGTCCACAGTACCGGGCAGCGAGGGAACTTGAAATGCCACAGAAAACTGTATGGCGAATTCTGCGGAAACGTTTACAAATGAAATCCTATCGCTTGCAACTGCTACAAGCCTTAAGAGACACTGATTATGCTGCTCGAGCGTCTTTCTGTGCTGATTTTCTCACGTTAATGGAAGAGGATGGGTTCGCCGAAAGGTTACGTTACAGTGATGAAGCGGTGTTTCACCTTTCTGGGAATGTGAATAGACACAACGTAAGGATCTGGGGAACTGATAATCCCCACGCAGTTGTGGAACAAAAACGCGATTCACCCAAGGTGAATGTGTTTTGTGCCATTTCCCCTGAAAAGATTTATGGGCCCTTTTCCTTCCTTGAACCTACTGTGACAGGACATGTTTTTCTTGATATGCTGCAACAATGGCTCCTTCCACAGCTCGAAGAGGATAGTGCAGATTTCATTCTTCAATTGGATGGTGCCCCTCCGCATTACCATGGCAGCGTTCGGGATCATCTCAATGAGGCATTGCCACAGCGCTGGATAGGCCGTGCATCTCAGGAGGATCGAGTTCTCATTCGTTGGCCACCTCGTTCCCCCGATCTGACCCCGTGTGATTTCTTTTTGTGGGGTTTCATAAAGGATCGTGTTTACGTACCACCACTTCCAACAACATTGGGTGACCTTCGCGCCCGCATCACAGCAGCCATTGCAGAGATTGACCGTGACACACTACACAAGGTTTGGCAGGAGATAGACTATCGGCTTGATGTGTGTCGTGTTACGCGAGGTGCTCACATAGAGCACTTGTGATGTGACTGAAAAAAACTTTGAGAGTTACCATTCTTACCACATGTATTACATTCAGATATGTTCATTATATTTCACAAAATAAATTTATGAAATCGGGTACATCATTTTGACTTACCCTGTAGTATGTTCAACGCTATTCAATCGGAATATAATATGATTTACAGCCGTCACAGATTTACATGGCCTGAGTTTGTCATTGTGGACGACTCGAAGAAATTACATAAGTTACATTTCACACTGCAATGGTCACGGTGATAACTGAAATTGCTAGATTTTGCAAAAAAAATAACATTTAAAGTCAATTAAACTTCTCAGTCACAGCGTATGTCTCTGTGCCAAATCTAACTGAAAATTTCATCGCAGAGTGAACTATAATTGTTGCTGTTCCTGGCCACATGAAAATGTGCTACCCAAGAATAATTCAGCTCTACCCCAGTGGTCAGTATCTCTCTCTTTTGGATCGCATCAAGGCATAACCCGGTCCGCAACTAACGATCATGTTTCAAGCAGCGTCTACTGGAGTTCGCCCAACAGTGAACAGAAGCAGCAATACTAATTCACTGTGACGGTTTAGAGGGT
>JAGDQP010000186.1:0-56554 GCA_022664845.1 Lepisma saccharinum
TTTTTTGTGCAATGTTTAGCTCTTGGGCAATCGAAACAGTGCTTACATGACGGTCGGACGCGACAATGTCCATGATTTTATCGACATTTTTGACACTTGGCCTTCCAGTGCGTGGTACATCTTTGACGTCAAAATTACCGGAACGGAATCGACGAAACCAAAATTGCGCATGATTGGCTGTTACAGTATCAGGACCATAAACACTATTCACATTTGCAGCCGCCTGGCTTGCGTTTTCGCCTTTATCGAAGAACAACTGTAAAATATAGCGTATTTTCTCTTTGCTAGTGTCCATTTTGACGCGCGCTCACACAACACTGAGTCAACTCATCACAACTATCTGAACAGTGTTTGTAGTACGCAATCTCATCGTTTGAACGCCATCTCGTTCAACCCGATCGGACTTATATAACGCGAGATACAGATCACTGAAGCCATCTATTGGCAAAATAATGGACTACTTTTTACTACACCAGATATCATTTATATAGCTTATTACTTGAAAATAACTCTATAACATTGAGAAATCTTGTGAAATAATGCTTAATATAACAAACACAACTACAAGTACTGTCCCCTACTACTGAAACATTTTGCAACTAAATTCCTGGCTTAGTCACAATTATGTCATACTTAGGTAAAAATATTGTAAGCTTGATACAGTTTTCTTTTGTAACACGGCTGTGTATTGCATTAACTCCATAAACGACGTACTCTTTATGAGCGGTCGATGGTCAACAAGACAGACAGACAGAGATCCAAAGTAGTCTTGAAACGCACTAAGTATTAAATAACATCTAAAAGGCATAGGATAATAGAAAATATATCTAATGAAATTAACTTTAGTTTACTGTGCTACCATATTTATTAATTCGTCTATCAAGTAACACAATTGTATAGACTCTTTTTTACATTATTTTCTTTAGTTCACAATGGTTCGTGGTGTACTCAAATCTTGCAATGTTAATTTAACTCATTTCTCGATGTCATACAATGATAATATTTAGCACAGCGACGTAAGTCGAGTGACAATAATAACGTGCAACGAGGTTGCGTTTTGACTGGTTGCAGAACACTTTAGGATTTGGGTCACGGCCTTAGCTTGAGAAAAAATATCGGAACACCGAAATAACTCGAAAAAAATAATTAAAACTTTTTAAAGACATACTTTTCTTAAACATTTCGTGCTGAAAAAGTAAAAAAATAATTATGTTTATGGATGAGTGAAAAGAAAAGCATGGGGCGTGCCAATTCAAGAATTTATAAAGTGACTGTATATGAGAGCGCACTGAATGTTTTTCTTTTTAGTCATGCTTAAGCGAAATTATTTTTTTTCCTTTTAGTACGTATTTTGTAAAGAAAACTATGTCTTTAAAAAGTTGTTTATTTTTTCTCTTGTTTTTCTGCATGCAAACTTCCAAATAGCAAAACAGTTCCACGGAACTGTTCTTTGGAACATATTCTTCCCTTCAATTCTGATTTGAACCGTTCCGCGAAAAGAGCCGTTCCTACCATCTCTATTTATTTTCTTTCTAGTTCGGCTGGACTGACACGAGGTGGCATGAAGAAAAGGAGAGAATCAATGGCCTTTCTACCAGTATTTACAGTTCTATAATTTGTAGAACTCAAGCCTCTCCGAATACGGAACTGACCAATCATTCTTGGTAAAATGGATAACCCAAGCACAAAAATACACACATAATGTATACAATACACATAATTCTGTACAATAATATGTTACAGGCGTGCTAATAAGTACTGGCTTCCTTCCCGACAATAGCCTTCCTACTTCCTGTCGAGTGTTAATTGACTCTCAGGTAAACTGAAACAGCTGCACGCAAGCTTTCGTAATTCTCTAGCGCTTGTGAACGAACGAAAATCTTGGTTTCCTGAGCATGTATTGCTTTGAATAAGCAGTAATGTTAACATGACTGATAATTCTGTTAATGGAGGGATTTTTAACGCCAAAAGATTGACTAACGGATAAAACAACCTATTATCAGGAACTCTCCTCGCAATTAAAGGATTTGAAATTGTTCCTGTATTGTACCGGCAGAAATACGGGACCAAAGTGTGAAATAAAGATTTCAATCTAATGTAACGTAACCAAACCCAAAAATGAAAGATTTTTTTTTTATATATAAAACCGTGCACACGTTATTTAGCGTGTCGTAACCAGTGTTTCTTTCAGGAATTTTCTTTCGGGGGTACAAAATCAAGTCGTGGGGCAAACCCTCACGAAAATTTTAAATAATGCATATTGACCCCTAAGTGCTAAACTATAAAACAATACTAACGTTACTTAAGAACATGTCATACTTCCTTAGTTAACCTCAAAATAACATGAACAATATTTATAGAATGTACGCGTATATGCGTATTTCAGTGTACCTTTGAGTAATATAAGTGGTAACACTAATTCTTTCGGGGGGGCGGTTGAAAACCTCCGGGGGGAACCATCCCGAAAGTATGCCTGGAAGAAACAGTGGTTGTAACTTTGGAACAAAAAGCGATAAGTAAATGTTTAATACACAGATAGAAACCTTGGAATCTATTCTACATTCTACAGGGAAATAAAAATTAAAATATTGAAATTGGTGGATCGGAGTTAATTATTAGATAAGGGTTTGCCCGGCACTATGCGGATAAAGTGAAACACAACTTGATAGCAATTTAATATGTTTAGATAAGGTGGGCAGGCCATGTAGCTCGGATGGGGGAAAAATGAAGATTATATTCTATCCTGGTTGGAAAACCGGATGGAAGGAGACCATTGGGAAGACCGAGAATTCGTTGGGAGGACAATATTAGAAGAGATCTTCCAGAAGTAAGTGTTCGTGATGAAAACTGACTTGATATTGCCCAGGATAGAATCCAATGGCGAATGTTTGTTACTGCGGCGATGAACTTGCGAGTTCCATAAGCCATAGAGTTAGTTAGTTAAAATATAAAAGTCTAGCTAGAGTATAAAATAGTCATGTATAATCTAGAGCAGCGTTCCGCAAACTATGGTCCTCGAGGCTTGCCCTTGGAGAGGCGCAGGGTAGTGCGTTGAACCTACCAACCAAAAAAAAGAAACATGGTCCGCACTTGAACATAGTTTGCGAAACGTTGATCTAGAGTGTATAATATATGAAAAGACAATATGATTTTAAAATTTTGACAATTGGAATGAAAAGTACCGGTACAATGTGAACACACAAATTCTACTTTTTAAAAGTTTCTGCTTGCTCAGTGCTCCGTCATTTCTAGAAACGTGTTAATTATTCATCTAATTATAACATTTTACGTAATTCCACTACAATTGTAAATGTCCTATTTTGAACAAAAATATTTCGTTTCTAAACTGTTGACTTTGTTTAAGTATTTTTTATTTGCCCGCTCTAACACTTTTCTTATCTTTAGCAAATATATAGGACGTTAGTGAATTGTTTACAATGGTATTATAACAAAGACAATAAAGTACTTTGCAGATGTAACAGATTTTATTTTCCGGACACTTTTCTTCGCGCTTCAAGTTTCCTCCCTTTGGTATAATTTGAATCCACCCTATTCGCCTATTCTCATACATGTAGCTCCTGAAAAACTCTTGATTTCATTTACCCATCTTTATTTGGACATCTTCTAGGTTGTTGCTTTCATCTGGGAATCTAATGTACCAGGAGCGTAAATATGAAACCGGAATTTATGTACAGAAAAGACACAGTGATTGGATGACAATGTTAAGAACTATTTTATTCGAAGTACTGGCCATCGCTAGCGATACATTTCTGCCATCGTTCCGGCAATGTGTGGATGCCAGGCCAAAAAAACTGTGCCTCTTGTGCTGCAAATCGGAAGGCGCCAAGTCTGGTGAATAAGCCGCATACGGAAGCATTTCCCAGCCAAACGTCGCAATCGTTTCCTTGACCGGTTTTGCTGTGTGGGAGGGTGCATTATCGTGAAGCACAATCACTTTATGTTGTCTTTGGTCATATTCTGGCAGTTTTTCACGCAAAGCTTGATGCAAATCGATCATTTGTTGTCGGTAACGTTGGGTATTAACGGTTTCGCCAGGTTTCAGCAGTTCATAATAGAACACTCCCTTCTGATCCCAAAAAACACAAAGCATTGTCTTCCGTCCATAGCAATTTGGTCTTGCAGTCGATATCGCCGGTTCTCCTGGAGTTACCTATGATCTTTTACGCTTAGGATTCTCGAAATAGATCCACTTTTCGTCACCAGTCACAATTCGATGGAGAAATGATTTCCTTTAGTATCTGGCGAGCAGAATTTCGCAAGTGGTTTTTCGGTTTTCCTGCTGTGGTTCAGTCAATGCATGTGGAACCCATTTTCCCACTTTCTGAATCTTGCTCATGGCTTTTTAACCTATGGAAACTGCTTCTCGTGTCACATTTAATTGATCCGCGAGTTGTTGCGTTTGAGCGTTATCCTCATCCAACAAAGCTTGCAATTGCTGTCTGCAAACTTTTTCGGTGGTCTTCCACGTTCTTCGTTTCTCACGTCAAAATCGTCACTTTTAAATTTTGTAAACCACGCATAGCACTGTGACTTACTATAAGAGCATGATCACCGTAAGCTTCGACAAGCATGCGATGCGATTCTGCAGCAGTTTTCTTCAAATGGTAACAAGAAATCAATGCTGTCCGCACATCGTAGTTTGTAGGTACAAATTGCGCTATGTTCAATGCTATTAAACACTACACTATAACATGAAACTTGTCTGGTTGTGAGTTGCAAATCTTTATCAGCAGTCAAAACAAGCAAGTGGCGCCAAGGACCCAGTTTTACGGTAACCACAGTGACAGCTAACGCCATCTATGCACAAATTCCGGTTTCATATTTACACACCTCGTAGAACATTGATTGTCCATTTTTCATCTATTTATCTATATGACCAATCCACCTCCACTTCATCTTCTACTTTTGTTTGCGAGTGAATTGACTTATCTGTCTTTCTGTTCCTTCTACTTATTCCTAGCATGCTCCTCTCCAATCCTCTTTGAGTTGTTTGCGCATTCAATGTCCAAGTTTCACAGCCGCGCATCATTACAGGTGAGACACATTGATTATAAACTTTACACTTCAGACACATTAATAGTCCACTTTTGAAAATAAAGTGTAGTCTTTCAAACGAGATCCACACCATTTTACATCTTCTATTTATTTCATCCAACATGACATCCAATGTTTTGAGCTGTCCCAGGTAAACATACTCATCAACTATGCCTATTGTCTCTCCGTTAACCTTTATTTCCTTCTTTTCAGCATGTTGATTGTACATTACTTTTGTTTTACTTAAATTCATTTAAGTCCTATATTCGAACTCTCATTACTCAGTTCTTCCATTCTGATTTGTAGTTCTTCTGCACTTGAGACAAGCAGGATTATGCCATCGAGGTAATCGCCATTGATTCTTATGACCAGTAATTTTACCTTGCAAAGTTCAATTCTTCTTTATTATTATTTCATCTTGTCTATGACCTTGCACAGTTACAAAAAAGCAATTTACCAATTCCTTGTATTTAGTAACAAAATTAGCCATTTGTTCATATTTTGGTGCAGGGCTCGAAATGGAAATTTTCACGAAACGGAACGCTTTACCTTCGTTAATATGCCCTTGTTTTTTTTTTTTTTTTTTTTTTTTTGTGATTACCATACTTAGGAGAAGGAACGGGAAGGTTCCAGATATTCACGAAACGGGACGGTGTTCCGGTTTGCTCCGGTCCATTTCTGAGACCTGTTTTTTGTAACAAAATTATCTTGAGAACATTTCCGGTGACAAAATTACCGCTGCGCAATCCTATTGTGTCTATCCAGATCTCATTATTTGCATAAAAATGAAAAGTTACAGTTTATTTTCTTAAAAGAACCCACAGGATGTATATTTTCTCGAAAAAGAATAGTGATAATAAATAGTGGTATCAAAAATATTGTACCTCCTATATCTTGCCAGATGTTGTAGATACGAAAGCATTTCAGGGTTAACACTTAACATGGAAATAAGATAAAGTAATCATTGTGCGTTTACTTTTTATTTTATCTGTTTCCGCTAGTGTGATTCACGCAACAGCAAGACCTTGAAACGAAGGCGCTTGCGCACTCGTCCCGTTTGTCAAAGTGATATTTTTCTTTACCGCTCTTTTTACTTTCTGAAGAAAAGGAAGGAGAGTTTGCTAACAGCGTTACCAGGTACAGGCTAATTACTCTATAAAGTCCAACGCGGAGTTTTTTTAAAGTGCATAACGCTCTATATCTATATGTACAACACTGATAATTCGTTTCTAGTATTGAGAAATGTTTAACTGAGGTAATTTACTCCTGAGAAAATTCTTATGGCGAGTAATTTTACCTTGCAAAGTTCAATTTTTCTCTTTACGTTAAGAATGCTGAAAATATTAATCTTTATGTTTGTATACATTGTTTTATAGGCCCTATATATATTCAGTATGGTGTTGTATGTTCTAAAGAGTAACTGGTCCATCGTCAGGTCGACCATCTTTAGTTTAGTAGACGTCCAGTTTCTTTTTCTTTTGTCGAAAGAACACAGACAAACTTACAACAATATTAATATAAGATGTTTTTTGTTTTTGATCCCGTGTGAAGGACTACTAAAATAAAACTTGTTGTATTTTACGTTAGTTTTCATCCGAGTGATTTTTCTTTCCATTTTATTAACAAAACATAATCGGGATTAAACGGAAAATCATGCACACATGAAACAACACTATTTTAGATGCTTGAAATAAGTATTCACTTAACTGGAAAATACGCTAAATTAATAATAATAATAATAATAATTAACATTGGCTGAGCTTATCCTCTTACACTGCAGCGAAAATACATTCCAACAGTCTCCTGCATGAAAGTTGGAATTTCATTGGCTTTTGCTGCTACGTCACAACATTCGAGAGTTATACGATGATTCGACTTGGCTGATGATTATTTATACTGTAATTTGGTCTCTTTTTTTAAAAACTACGTACCTAGAACACAATTTAATCCTTATTGGGGGAGGGGGTAGAATCGGAAAATGGCCGACTACTAGAGGGGTCCACTACTACCGTAATTATCTTACATCGTCACCATTAGAACGTGAGATATTCTCGAAGCGATATCAGTGATGAGAGGTTTGATTAAGGCACAAATCAAATGGGAAGGTGATTCTTCACTCACCCGCGAAACAGATGAAAGAATTTACGCAACGTCGAGAAATGCCGATTGTTATTGTCTTTTGTTTTTTCTTTTTGTTACTCTATTATGGCCAGGCGGGAGCGCATGCGCCACTGTACTATTGCACAAAGTTTGTGAGAGTTACAGATTTCGTCCAGGACAATCAATCACCTTTACATTTGACTAGGACTATATAGGCAGTTTGAGGAACAGAGGGACCGTCCGCGAAAAGGCAGACCGTGCTCAGTTAGGGAACGACGCCACGACAATCGGTTCGGAACACTGCCACGGTTACACGAGATACATATAAGTAGGACTCGGATAGTTTAATGCAATTTGCAAATTGCATATCCAAATGCATATTTCAGCGGTTCTTTTAAATGCATGTTGCATATGCAAATGCATATACGCATCATTTATATAAACACCTTGCATATTTCATAGCCAACATTAAAGCACTGAATTGCATTTACTAACATGAGTTTCTACTCGAGCGACTCTATGATGATAAAAGTGGTTCACAGCCCTTGGGCATAATAATAATAATAATAAATTTTATTGCAGAAACAAATGAGAACATCAGATGCATTACAATCGTCAGATATACATTAACACAAATAAAAGGTTCAAAGTTAAAAAGTTAGGGTTATACATATTGCAGTCCACTATATGTAAACAAAGATTGTTTATCAGTAACATAAATTCTACGTATCAATTTTGATTTTAAAGAATTCGTCCACACTGTATATGCAATTATTAATAAGTAATTTCTGTACATTTTTTTAAAAAAACCACCAAAAATGGAAGTTCTTTTAAAGACAAAGGAAAACAATTGTAAAATTTAACTGACATATGGTAAAAGTTTTTTTGTGCCTTACTATAGTTACATGTAAATAATCCTACGTGGTTCCTATTTCTAGTTTGATATGTATGAGATTATCTTAATTCATTGTAAGTATGATTGTTTTCCTTGATATAAAGCAAACAGCTGGAACTGTCATCATACCTAATTTAACGAAGCTTAACCTACAATGTGCACGACTAGGGAGACCATAGCATTAATCTTACACACACCTTTTGTATTTTCAATAGGAAAAGCGTTGTTCAGCAAAGTTTGTGAATGCTCGTTATAGTGTTTTTATTTTTTTAAATCAAATATAGCTAGACATACAAACGGTTATAACATGTAAAAATAAAAAATAAAAAAAAGAGTTTTTTTCAAAGTACAAAAACATTCTTGCCAAAAACTGAAGTTTCAAGCTCGAAAATTTAAGGTATTAACCATGTCGTCTTCAAGTGCAATCTTGCTCTGTAATTTTTGTTTTGATTTTTCGTTTTAAAACAGCTATTTTCCAGATAAATGTTGCTTTATGCCGGTGCATTCCCGTATCTGGACAAATGTACTTGACAGTGGAAATATTACAAAGAGCAAGTTTTAACATAACTAAATCGTGTGAGTCAGGGCTCGAAATAGAAAGTTGCACGAAACGGAACGCTTTACCTTCGTTAACACAATATTTTAGTTTTTTTCTCTATGTTTACCATATTGACAACACGGAACAGGAAGGTTCCAGCCATTCACGAACCGGAGCGACGTTCCGGTTTGCTCCGGTCCATTTCGAGCCCTGATGTGAGATAAATAAACAATGAAGATCCGTAAACTTCAAGGTTTTTGTAGTAACTGCATGGAATAAAGCATTTACAGAAAGTTAAGATGTTTTCGAAAGTGCATATTTCGCTCCTTTTTAATGCATATTTTGGGTATTTTACGTGCATCATTATCCGGGCTCTACATAAGTTTCTGATTGAAAAATACTTTCTCTTAGTGGTAGAAGATAAAGATGTTATGTGGTTCCACCTGGACGGGGCGACAGCTCACACAATCCAACTGCTCACGCAAATTTCTGAGGGTAGAATAATCTCTTAATTGCGTAAGCTATAATGATTGCTTTTTCCTGATTTCTTCCTATGGGAGTATCTCAATGAAAAGTGTTTATATCAACAAGTCCCAGACACATCCCAGCTAAAGAACAATAAAGCGGGCCGACATCACAGCACTTCAGATTCAAACGCTAAGCGTTGTCATGAAAAACGTCTTAGAAAGGACCGTTTATCAGAGGTACAAAATCAGACTTCATTTACGACTTTTAACTTTTCAAACCTAGTGTAAATCTATTTTCTATATGTACCGGTACTCTATATGATGGTATAATATAGTGAATTTAAAGCAGAAAAATAAAAGTTGAAAAGTACGGGGAAAGAAGGGGATATCATTTTTTTAAAAATGAGGTTGTTCACTGGTAACATGTATTAGTCCTATATATATTTTGTGTGTTTGTGTGAGGGAGAGAAAGGGGGGGGGGGGGAGAGAGAGAGAGAGAGAGAGAGAGAGAGAGTTGAAGGCTTGAAGCTTTCAGAAGGCTATCTCATACAATATGAAACGAAAACGCTTATTATTATAAAGAAGAAAATTACTTTTGGGGATCGTCGGCCGGAAGGCATGATGAAAGGTGATTGCGTCATGAAAAAGGTTGAGGAACGTTGCGCTATGCTATGCGGTGGAGACTTGGGTGGAATTAGTGTGGCCATTTGTACTGCTTTTGGCCGGACAATCCTGTTTTTGATGGTCTTGTCCAGTGTCCGACCTGATGCAGATTTGTCTTTCTTTTATTGTCTCGTTTAAAATATTTAACTTTCCCTAATTCTGATGATTTCAATCTCAGATATTTTCAGAAAATTTTACTAAATTTCAGACTAGTACATTTTTAGTCGCTAGATTGCTTTCCAAAAAATCTAGATCTGGCGGGAAACCCCTAAATTGGCTTGATGTTTCGAGTTCTTATTTTCTCCTTGATAGTAGGAAGTTCAGAATGGAATCCCATTTGAAAGACTTCATGCAGAACAAACGTCTTGTGAAACGGACTCGGAGGAAGAAGGGGGGTATCAACAAAAAGCAAAATGTTTATATGTGGATACATTCTATAGAATGTTACTACCAAGTTAGGGTGGTCATTCAACCCTAGTTCCCGCAGATAAAGGCATTTATTCCTGGCTATTTTTTACATTCTTTTCTTTAGTTCACAATGGCTCGTGTTGTCCTCAAATCTTGCAACGTTAATTTAACTCATTTCCCGACGTCATACAATGATGAAATTTTGCACAGCGACTTAAGTCGAGTGACAATACAATATTCCATTGCTACTTCCATGTATTTCTATATATTTTTAAAATGAGTCGCCGTGGTTCAGACGGTAGGTAGCGCGTCTGACTACGAATCGGGCAGCCCGGGTTCAAATCCCGGCCAGTCTTTTCTGGAAACTTTTCTCTCAGTGTTCCCAATGTCTGACGCTTTGAGGTGCACTCAGCCTCCAATCAAATTGAGTACCAGAGTGTCATTGGTATTCCTGGGCGCCTTAGGAAGATAAAGGTGGTCGAGAGTGGGACTGACAACCTCACTTCGTACCGTAGGTCAAGAAAATATGAAGCGCTACCTCCATATCCCCCATGTACTGTTCACGGCGCATGGGTATCGCATAGTGGATAGCTTTTATATATATATATTGTAAAACCATATTTTATTTTTTAGTAAGAACTTAAATAAATACTAACCCGCGACGATGTTGTGTTTGACTGGTTGGAGAACACTTGAGGATTTGGGTGACAAGATCAATTTCAGAAAAGGTATCCGAACACCGTAATAACTCCAAAAAATAAAAGAAACGCACTTTTCTTAAACAATTCGTATTATAAAGTAAAAAAATAATTTTGTTTATATGTGACTAAAAAGAAAAGCATGGGCGCCTCTCATATATAGTCACTTTATAAATTCTTCAGTTGGCGCGCGTCATGCTTTTCGTTTTAATCATGCATAAACAAAATTATTTTTTTACTTTTTAGTAAGAATTGTTTAAGAAAACTATGTCTTTAAAATGTTTTCATAATTATTATTATTATTATCTCCCCAGTTTGATAAATAAATATCCTTCTAAAAAATTTATTGTTTCGTTTAGAAAGAAACATTCAAATCTACTTGTGTCTAGAGCTACTAGTTGTACACTTTTCAGGGCCCCTAATTTTATGTTCTCTACTTAATCTAAAACACTTATAACAATGAAATATACGTTATGTGTCCTTTTAGTTACCTTATTGTACTGCAACAGAACAACAAGTACATTCATATGATGCAAATAATGTTAGAAGTTATGCGGATTCTGCCCGGAATCACTGGAAAAAGTATGGTCACCTTATACGAACGTTAAGTTCGTAACTTTAGGGAACCAATCAATGTCGCTGGTGGTCTTGTCATTTAGGCTGTTTAGAAACTGGATGTAATCGTTAGTCTGATGGTTTATTTGCGTTTCTAATCACTTTTTTATATGCGTGTTATATCTTTTAGCGATCACAACGAAAGTTACGGTTAATTTTGAAAAATAAGAGTTCTCTCTTGTGTTTCCATTCTATTTAGATTGTCGATCTCCTAATGGCCACCCTAGGTGGAATGCTAAAAGCAAGGTTTACATGTAGAAGTTTACCAGTGAAATAATTATTCCAACTCGTAAGAACCTTTTTCGTTCTTTATTTTTTAAACATTCAAAAGAGTTCTTGTCTTCTAAAGTTTTGTTTTGTTCCTTTTAAAAAATAAAAAAATAAAAAATACGTTCGATACAACCCGTAAATTGAAAGTTCATAGTTATCGTATCGTAAGATACGGGGTATAATGTATATTACGACGAAAGGTGGTAATAGCGATGTTCTTTAGACAACGTACTATCTCGGCATTTGCGTGCTATGGTGACTTATGGAAGACAGGAAGATGCTAACCTCCCCCCTCTATCTCTCCGACTCTCGCTCTCTTTATCTGAGGCGAACGCGCTTTCGCTGGGTCACCTCATTCCGTAACTTAAAACTATACGCATCATGTAATTATGGGAAAGTGTTGTATTCTTTAATTTTTTTTCTCCATACATGTGTCTCGTAATACAGTCAGTGTCGCTTTTTCAACATTCAATTTCCAGAACAGTGAAGTGTGATATAACCAGGACGTATTGGGATATTAGTTTCGGATAGCTTGCAAAGCGTTTTTCTTTGGAATGGGGGCAAGGTCTATGGTTAGTTTGGGTGTAAAATGTGTATGAGATATATACGTCTAAAGTTGCTCTAATTCGATACAAGTAAAAGGGTGTTCCAAAAAAAAAACATATACTACAACCAAAGTAATCACAATGGCGTGCCATTTGAAATACTGACAGGCTGATATGTGACCATAAATAACTTCATTAGTTGACTTAATTCAATATTACAGAAATGAGACGTGCTTTTCCAGCGGAGTCCCTCATTGATTTCCCATTTCTGCGAGTAAATTATCTGCCACACGTCATTCTCCAGAAATGGGGCATTTTGTGAAACTGTTTTTTTTTTTTATATATATATATACAAAAGATAAGCCCCAAATTACTTTCTTTGCTTCTGTTTGTTTCTTAAAGCACTTCTTCTAACTGGGCCAGTTTCTATTCACTTTCAAATTTTAATAATATTCACGATATTTAGTCTCAAATATGCTAAATATCAACTCCATTGAATGAAACTCACCTTCAATTTCATGTTTGAGACATGTTTTCAGTGTCTGTTTTTAGTTTTCCCGTTAATTTTCAACAATTATTCTTCAGAATAAATTAGTTCAAAACACGAATCGTAATTAAATCGAAAATAAACATATTAGTATGAGAATTACATTTACATTTACACCAACTTTTTCATCACCTTCATGGACTGACATTTAAAAAAAAATAAAAGTATGAAGCTGGCAACGCTGCACAACATTTTTGCATGCGTTTAGACAGGATGCATCCAGCTTAGTCTCATTTCAGCGGAACTAGAAGGAAGATGTTTCTACAGTCGACTTAAATATGGAATAGAAAGTTAAAATCAGGTGTGTCTCACTTATTAAATCATCAACTCCATGGAACTCATAATTATAATAGTTTATTTTAATGTCAGTTGCCTATAATCATGAGAAGAAGCCAAACATTGATCACTTCATTCATGCTTCATTGTAGAATTCCATTCTCACTGTAAGGAACATGGCAACGAAAAAAGAACGTCAACTCCATGGACATCAACTCCATGGAAATTATTCTATACTTTGTAAATGGAATTAATAAATAATACAGTATTGATCTCTGAGTACCTTCAAAATGTACCCAAAATGCCTCCAAGATTTCTACAAACTAGCATCTTTAAAATTTAAGATACTTTTTATTTTGCTTCTGGGAAATGACCCACATGGCTCCTCACCTTCCCTTCAAGATGTCAGTGTTACTCTCAGTTTCAGGAGAAGCACGTCTCATTTCTGTCATATTGAATTATATCGACTAATGAAGCTATGGGTCACATATCAGCCTGTCAGTATTTCAAATGGCACGCCACTGTGATTACTTTGGTTGTAGTAGTGTTAACTCATTTGTGTATATCGTAATCTGATAATAGCCATAAGAAAATGTGTATGTTTTTTATAGAACATCCTATAGTTATAAACCGGAATTTCGAAAGGTGAATCCCGACTCCCTGGACCCATCTTTACGTAGTCACTGATCGTAAAGGCTGTCTGTAACTCTGTGTGCACGTCAAGTGCTATCGGAGGAAAATGTAGGAAGCCACTCCCCGCCGGAAATTCATACAAGTCAATAACCCTGATTTCGTGTACATAATAAGATTACATGAACGTTTGCATTCAAGAAAAACGGAATACTTGAAACTTAACAGTTATTGTTAAGTCCTCACTCAGGGTTGCCATGCGTTAACCTTGAATATGTAGGATTTAACTAAAATGTATGTAACATGAGGAAACTGCACAATTTTCATCAGACTCTGTTCTTTTTGTGTACTGGACTGGACTCGGATCAATGATTCTGCCAGACTCCCCTCAGGGGGAATCACGCCCTAATTGATGTTTTACGGTAAAAAAATCGATAGAAACTGTGAAAAACTTCACTTACACCCTCCAATTTTGACTTTATATCCCACCCCACCCAAACCGCAAAAACCTGGCGGAACGATCCCTGGCTCGGATCTTTAGAACCCCGTGGTTTTGTTACTAATATAGCAGACTTGAGTTTGCCATTGAGGAGAAATGTAAGCTCGAATCCTGGTGTAACCACTTTGATTTATATTTTTCCAAGAGTTTCCTTTAGTTTCGCCACGAGTACAATGCCATGGTCGCTAGCCTTTTTCCAAAAGGATGTTTACCGAAACACCTTATTTTAATTTCTCAAAAGTCAATTGTCATAACTACCGGGGTTTAATTTTTGCAGTAAAGTCTCGGATTTATTTATCTAATGAATTCTATTTTCAGATCCCTTGATAGCAAATCTATAGGAAAAGGGATCTTACAATCTTGCTTAGTAAGTAGTGTCTCATCACAGAAAGTCCTATTAAGGCGGGGTCATTATCGCGCAGGCGCACTACTCCTTAACCGTAAATAAGACTGATAAGCGGCTGATTTCCAGTTGCCAATTTGGTGTATTGGTAGCATGCGGGAAAGCTAATACGGAGAACCCGGGATCCCATCCTGCTGTGTTAATGTTTTAAAAAGAAAAATGACTTTTCTCTTTTTATATATATACACGCATTAGTAAATCTAATTAAATTAGTGATCAAGGGTACGTGGAAGTTAGGTAAGTCAGGTACGGTGTTTTTTTTATATTGTACATTCGATTAAATCGTGTTTTTTCAGGCTTTCGAAGGGAGGACTTTCTACGTTGAGACGCTAGTTGCTAAGTATGTTCGTCTGTCGATGTCCACTAATTAAATCTCAGGAACCATGTCATCAGGCACCCTATTTGCTAGTGTTGCGAACCTAGTTTATATAAAATTCCTTTTTCTAATTACTTCCATTCTGTTTGACATAGCAACACCAAACTTGGGAAAAACATTATTCAACACAATAGAAACACAACTAATGTGGGTGTCCCATTCCCAAGCATCCTGTTGTCAGTGTTGCCAACCCATATCAAGAAAATAATATATATCTCGTGAACCAGAAGGTGAAGAGACGTGGCTGAGATTTCGTAGCAAAGGTCTTGGTTAGACTATCAGAGAACCACCATAACAATTTTGATCGATGCAATGAGTCAGTGTTGCCAGCCAATTGTTTATAAATGCATTTTGTGTTGATACCCATTCCATTAGATCTATCTGCACCAAAATTGACATACACTTTATTAGTTTCATTAAATCGAAAAAAATATGTGGGACCATGGTGCAGAATCAACTACATTGTCAGTGTTGCCAACCTATTTTCTATACAATTTCATTTTTCAAATTGCTTTCATTATGTTAGACGTAGCAGTACCAAACTGGGCATCAATATTCTTCGACATAATAGAAAAGTACTGTCAAGCACCATGCTATCAGTGTTGCCAACCCGTGTTCAAAAATATAAGTTTGAACCATACAGTGTAGAGACGTAGTTGTGGTGTCCTTGGAGAGGTCTTGACTAGCTTAGAGCCGTCGAAACCATCATGATCAGAAGCCGCAGTTGTGATTGTTGCCAACCATTTATTTATTTTCAATTTGTTTCTAATGTTAGACGCTTATCCGCTTCAAACTTGGCGTAAAGATTATCCAACATAATAGAAAAGCATTATGGGGGTTTTCCCGCCCATAAACACTCCAGTTGGCAATGCAACATTTCCAGTGTAGTTCAGCCGTTCCAAACAAAAAAAAAACTTTCACCAAAACAAGGTCATTAAGTAGTGAAACTTGCTTATCATTTTAAATTTCTATTTCAGACACATAGTTGACACGCACATTCTTTGCACATATCTTCAAATGAGACCATATTTGGCAAGAAGGGCACTGCACACTCTTGTCACCCATCCTGAATATATTTCTCACCATACATGAAACAAAACCAAAACCACATAATACTAAACATTTCCAATCAATTTTTCATACTGAAGATTCACTGACGTTGCAACTTGACCCTATACTAACGTTGCAACTAGTCTAAACCCTGTATGCAAGACTACAAACGCTGCCATTACAATACTGATCAGTCTGAGAACTATAAAAAACGCTACATAATATGAGGGAATTAAAAAAAGAAACATTACTCTAAGCGTGAGTGAAAATGTTTTGTATGAACACACGCTTTCTGATATATTTGCTACGTTCTGACTTCTGACTACTTAGCTGCATGAAAAAAAAAAAAATTTTTTTCTTTGTAAAATTTAGCAGACGTTGATATTCGTTCAAATTTTTCGTCGGTGAACGGACGGCACAACCCTAAGCAGTTCTGCATGCAATCTTTCCCTATTTTCGCACATACGTCTTCTTGAAACCCTGCCCTGACTCGGCCCGCCCGTCGGCCTGACTTTCGCCGACCAAATGCCGACGTCGCCCGGCTTGCTGGGTAGGGACGAGAACAACTTTCTAACGCACTTTCTTCTAGCTACTAAACTCCTGAAATAACTTTTGTTTCTTATTGTTTAGTAATAGTAAGACATTATTATTATTTTTTTAATGCTAAGATAAAGAAGAATGACTCTTAGTGGTAAGTGGCGAATAGGTCCCACTTTAATTATAAAGTAGTTATGCAGAATGAACAGTAGTTTGAAATATTGTCACTACGTTTCGTGCTCTTCTCATCTAAACGCCAGCTCAGTAAAGCGGTATAGTTTCTTAAGGATGAGAATTCTGGATCCCTACGAATGAGTGGATAAGGTAAAAATTGAGTTTATTTTTAATGAGTGTTTCAAGTTTTAAAAAAGAGTACTACAAAAACTAGTTATCAGTAAAGCATGATTGAGTCTTTGTGTGAATGAAACACAGTACACCACGCAGAGTTCTTGCTTCGTTGGAATTACTGAATCTACGTTATAAGTCCCCTTTGTTGCATATGTCAGCCCCACCCAAATTATTGAAACTGCCAAGGGGGAAAATTAAGACTTCAGAAACGTATTAGGTTTTTTTTTTTCACCAATCTCCATTGAACTTAAGATAGAAATAAGGAAAAGAAATAAAGAATAGCTATTAGTTACACAGCACTCTAAGAATTTTAATTCAGGTATTGTCCATGTCTTGTTCCTACAAGGTTATTATTAATATTATTATTTTAGATTTTTTGAAGGAGTACGGATCTGCAGTTGGGAAGCACAAGTTTTTAAGATCCAGTTAAACCTTTTACGACTTGATAATTTCCCACGTAATTTTATGAGAACGTAATGTTGGAAGAAGTAAGAAGACTATTTTGTCAAGAGGACTTGGGCTGGCGCCTTATCAAGTCAGTTATCAAGACAACTGAATGATTTTCTTACTATTCTATGTGCTAAGCTTCCAAGCAGATTATTGTCCCCGGTGGGTGAGTGGAAATAGGATCTTCTTCCTTGCTTTTTGCACTCCCTCCCGGTCAACGATTTTGTGATTGCTTACCGTTAATCTGGCCCTTCACCTATAAACACTCTTCACCTCACGTCGTACTGTAGGTCAAGAATCTGTGGGGCGCTACCTTCACATTCCCCGTGCACCCTTCACGGCGCATGCGCAACGAGCAGGGGATACTTTTACCTTCATCCTGCTTTATAGGCAACACTAATAGAATTAATATGTGTGTGTGTTTACAAGCAGAAATAACATATTCAAATTAATATAAAAAAAAAAAACATTTCACTTCGAAGGTATAAATAATCCACCGGTCAACATTTTCCGAGCATACATTGTTTACTAACATCTTACAGCTTAATGTATAAACTATGGCTTACGGAACTCACAAATTCATCGCCGCAGTAGCGAATGTTCGCAATTGGATTTCATCCTGAGCAAGATCAAGTCTGTTTTCATTGTGAACTGACTGAGCTTTTTCCAGAATTGAATTTGAACTTCATTTATGTCCTTTATAGGCATCTAAGTTTCAGGCCGGAACAGGAGAGGGATTCGAGAAGGTGTCGGCCAGGACCTATGTTGAAGGTGCTATCCCGGCATTTGCCTGGTATGACTAAGGAAAAACCCTAAAAAAAACTTCAATCAGGATGGTTGATCGCTCCCACGACCTCTTGAATGCTACGCCAACGCTCTACCACTGAGCTACAGCTGATTGGTAGCTTTTACCAGAGTTTTCCTCAGTAACACCAGCTAAATGCCAGGATGGTACTTTTCAAATTGGCCCTAGCCGAATTCCTGTTTCGTACCCTATTCTGGCTGGAATCAGTTTCCTAAAGACCATAAATAAATTCAACAAACACCCTTTCTAATATTGTCCTTCCAACGACGTCTCGGTCTTCCCAACGACCTCCTTCCCTCCGGCTTCCCAAGATCGAATATAATCTTCGTTTTTCTGCAACCGTAACTACATGGCCAACCCATAGGGGGAAAATAAATAAAGGAGAAAAGGGAAGTTTGTCTGATGTAATGGAATCATTTTATTGAATTAAAAAAAAACGAAAAACAACTTCGGCAAATTCGAGTTTTTTTATATACAGTATATATATATATATATATATATATATATATAGTTCCTTTCTATGTTTATCCTGACACCAGAGAAGAAAATCTAAAATTATCAGAAATTTGGAGACACCTGGCAATCTTGTTAAATTAGGAAAATTACAAGGGGTTGGAGGAATCATACAGGGAAAAGCGACTCGTTTTGACTGTTTGAGTACAAAGGGAATAAAAACAGTGTGGCATATACGTATCTTGCTATTTTGTTTCTCTCCATGCCAAGCTATGCAGTTGACTCATTTCTTGATTTGTTTTTCAGATTATGACTGCACCACGAGGTGGCGTCATGATCATCCATGCGTTATGTGAAGATCACATTTCCTTTTCTCTCTTGTCCCCACCATTTGCAATGTTACCAACGCTTGCGAATTTAAGAGCGGTCAAAAAATTGCATTTAGAATTACAATATTTGTTTTTTTCTATCCTTGACTGGAGTGAGAAAAAGTTTACTTGTGCTCACAGGTTAATGCTTGCTTTTATCAACAATGCCAAGACAAATAATTAAAATGTCACGAAAAGTTATAAAATTGGTAACACTGCCCTTTTTGTGTATTCGCATCATTCATCGTCTTGTATTGTATTGTGGGATGTGAGCTGATGACATGTGTTCACTGTTGAGGCAGGACAGGCTGGACAGGATTGCTGAGATTTGTGTAAAGGCCAGGGATAGAGAGAGAGACGCATGCGGGATACAAAAGAAGTAGAAAGCCAATACAATGAAAAGAAGCTAAGCAGTGGTGGCTTTGCAGTAGGCATGGAACTTGTATTGAAATTACCCTTTTCATACGGTAATGCCTGTACATGTACAATGATTCTGACCACTGTTTCTTCCAGACATGCTTTTGGGGAGCTTCCCCCCGGAGGTCTTCAACCCCCCCCCCCGAAAGAATTAGTATTAGCACGCATATAAAAGTACTTTCTATAAATATTGTTCATGTTATTTTGAGGTTAACTAAGCCATCTTTCTCGGGTACGTGTTCTTAAGTAATATTAGTGTTGTTTTATATTTGCACCACCGAAAGAAAATTCCTGAAAGAAACGCTGTGATTGTCGTATCCAGAAGTTTCTTGTCAAGTGAGAACTCTTGGTCCCTTGGGTACGAACTTCACATTCGTTACTGCGATGACCATTAGGTTTGTGTCCTCCTGGCGACCATTTTGTCTAAAGTACCATCAGTTTTACCAGGCGAGTGAATACTGGTATGGTATCTAAACTAAAGCCGTGGCTGCTATCTTTCTATCTGTGCCCAGGAGGAGTGCTCGCGGAAATACGTCATCCCTCAGCCATATGCCAGGCTTAGGCCACTGTTTCCTGTTTACCGGGGAGCAATATGGCCCACCGCCATATTAAGCAAAATGCAGTCATAACTGTTTAAAATGAAAGAATTGGGTATTTGGAATGTTTGCACCCAACACTCATCATCATAATGTTTAATAATTAAAACGAAGATAATGCCAGGTAATAAGGAAGTTGTCAATTCCAATACAAAGAATAAGAAGATTAAAACCAAAACAAAGCAAATGCCATCACGTTTAAAACGACCAGAATTTCAGCAACTGCTTCTAATAGTCCTGAAGAACCAACACTAATTGCTCCAAGTCTTGTGAATCTTGGTTTTGTTACCTTTATCAGGCAGACAGGGTTGCAGACACTCATATTTGCGTGTCGTAGCGCAAATACGTTCATGAAGAGTGTGTTGGAATCACCGCTGAAGATCACGGACCATTTCTTTGTCCCTCATGTGAGACATGACGTTCTAAACTTCTTCGTTTGTGTTACACTTCTTATTTATTAATATATTTTTCTTGTATATTCACTTGTTTTTCACAAATTTTGGCATTTTGTATTAATACAATACTCTTGGTTTCGCAGTCATATAAATTATGTATGCTTGTGATGTACATACCTCTCAGTATGTAGCATATATGAGTAATACTGAAAGATTGCGCATCACTTTTGCCACAAGCTCTTGTTTTCTATAGCAGGCCATAATGGGAACACAATGTTCCCAATATGGCCCACTGACACCATTTTAGTTTTCGATTTATTACATTTTTTACGTCATTTCTAGGAAGCAGATTTATTTTTTCATTCGTCAAAATAGTTTCCCAACTTGATGGTTCAGTCGATTCACACGAATAAATAGTTTTTGTTAGAAAAAAAAATCAACAAAATTAAGGTGGGCCATATTCGGACCCCCTACATTAAATATATATATCATGTTCAGCCATTTTCTACCCTCTGCTGGATGAAAGACTCCCCCTTTTCTTTCCACATATCTCGGTCTCCTGTTATCCTCATCCATGTAGCTCCTGAGAAACGCTTGATTTAATCTACTCATCTTGCATTTGGACGTCATCTCGGTCGTTTCTTTTCTCTAGGAAACGAATGTAAGTATATTTGTCGTCCATCTTCCATTTGTTCGTCTAGCTGTGTGACCGGCTCATCTCCACTTCATCTTCTTCGCACTATTGTTTATATCTTCTGCCTTTCTTTGTGCGCGAATCAATTTATTTGTCTTCCTGTGCCTCCTGATTATTCCTGGCATGCATCTCTCGATTGTTCTTTATGTGACTCTTAATCTTTGAGTCGTTTGCGCATTCAATGTCCAAATTTCACAGTCGTACATGATCACAAGTAAGATACATTGATTATAAACTTTACGCTTCAGACACATTGATAGTCCACTTTTGAAAATAAAGTGTAGTCCTCCAAACGAACTCAACGCCATTTTACATCTTTTATTTATTTCAGCAGTCAACTTGGCATTCTATGTTTAGAGCTGGCCTAGGTAAACATACTCATCAACTATGCCTATTGTCTCTCCGTTAATCTTTATTTCCTTCTTTGCAGCATGCGGAATGTACATTATAGCTAGACAAATAGATGGAAGGTGCACGACAAATGTACCCTATTGGATTCCAAGAGAAAAGAAACGACCGAGACGACGTCCAAATGCAAGATGGGTAGATGAAATCAAGCGTTTCTCAGGGGCTACATGGATGAGGATAACAGGAGACCGAGATATGTGGAAAGAAAAGGGAGAGTCTTTCATCCAGCAGAGGGTAGAAAACGGCTGAATATGATGATGATGATATATTGATTCGTGTAACTGAGAAACAGACCTGTATAAACGAAAGTTTTCAAAATAATTTCATGAATTTTTTTAAACAGTTACTCCCAAAAAATCCTAATGTTTTAACACAGTTAAAATAGTTTTCCTAAATTAATTCCCCCCCCCCCCGCCGTTTTTTTTTCGTAAGTGAGCCTTGTTTATGGGAAAATACAATGTTAATTCAGAGGAACACTTTTCCTTGTCTAATTTGATTCATTACCACGATATTAAGTCAAATGGTGATTTCTGTGAATAAATATTTTATCATCTTTCGATCTGGAGCTGCAATATTTTATAAACAGATATCACCGTCTGACTTCATTTTTTGATATTCTCTGTCTTACAACAAAGACATGATTTCTTACCGCGGCCCTCCCATTATAGTGACACACTTCTTTGTTTCCATTCTTGACGTACTCCAACCGCCCGTTTCTTCCCCACAACTAGATACTCATAGTGAAACTTAACTATGCTGTTTAAAATAATAATAATAATAAAAGATTTTTAAAGTCACATATTTTTTAAACAATTCGTACTTAAAATTAAATAATAATTTTATGCATAATTAAAAAGAAAAGCATGGGGCGCGCTCTCACTTTATAAATTTTTGAATTGGCGCGCCCCATGCTTTTGTTGTTAGTTATTCATAAAATTATTTTTTTTAAATTTCAGTACGAATTGTTTAAGAAAAGGATGTCTTTAAAAAGTTTTTTTTTTTTAAATTATTTTTTCCGAGTTATTTTGGTCTACTTTTCTCCTGCTGATGTTGTGACCCTAATCCTTAAGTGTTCTGCAACCAGTCAAAACCCAACAACGTTGCAGGCTAGTATTTATTTTAGGATAAAGCAGTCCGTATTCAAACAAACATTAAAATATGCTTTGAAAATAAATAAATATACAGGGTGTCCGAAAAGTCCTTCCCTGATTACAGAAATTGATAACTCAGGCTAGAAATAAGATAGAAATATAAAACTTGTGTTGAATTGTTTACAAACTATCAAAGTTTTGTTCACACATCAGTAAACTTCCACATGAGCACCCTTGGTAGCACGTAGCACATCGAGGCGATATTCAATTTCCGTCCACACATTAGCCAACATCACTGGAGGGATCGATGCAACGACTGTGGTTATCCGTTGCCGCAGGGTTTCAAGATCTAGTACAGGTGTTCGGTAGACCTCGTCCTTGACATAACCCCATAAAAAGAAGTCTAATGGGGTTATGTCAGGAGAGCGTGGAGGCCAAACCGTTGGCCCATCACGACCAATCCATCGCCCAGGAAAGGTCATATCGAGATAGGCACGGACGTCCAAACCCCAATGAGGCGGTGCACCGTCTTGCTGAAACACGACATCGGGGTGATACTGAAGCAGCTGAGGAACAGCATACAGTTACAACATGTCCAGATACACTGCAGATGTGATGGTAGCCTCAGCGAAGAAGAATGGCCCGATAATTCGATCGTGCAACAGCGCGCACCAAACATTCACCTTTGGACTGCCCCTGGTGCACTCCATGACCTCGCCAGGGGGTTGTGAACCCCAAATGCGCACATTATGGCGATTCACTACTCCACTGACAAACAAGGTCGCTTCGTCGGAAAAGGCAATTCGTCTGAGATAACCATCATCGTCCTCAATACGTGATAGCATTTCGACCGCAAAGTCATATCGACGTGTACCGTCGTCGGGCAACAAGGCCTGAACGATTTGCACTTTGTATGCACGAAACAATAAACGTTTGTGTAGAATGTCATGGAGAGAGCTTTTTGGCATCTGTAATTCACGTGAGGCCCTGCGCACCGATTTCTTCGGACTTCGCAGAAAAGACTGCCGCACAGCTTCCACCGTGTCTGCTGAGGTTCTTGGTCGACCAGACCTCGGAAGGTCAGCAACCGATCCTGTGTTCTTGAACTTCTCATACCAGGCTTTAATGCTCTTGACATCAGGTGGATTCCTTCCAAATGTTGTCTGGAAGTGTCTCTGCACCGTGGTTGGTGATCGTGTCTCATGGTACCACAGGACACACTGTGCCTTCTCCTGATTGGTTAGCATGGCTTCTTGGGCACTGCACCTCATCCACTACTTACGTACTGCGAACCTAAAACAGAAAAGAAAAACTTTGAGAGGTCGTAAACAATTCAACACACGTTTCATATTTATATCGTATTTCTAGCCTGAGTTATCATTCTTTGTAATCAGGGAAGGACTTTTCGGACACCCTGTACAGAAATATATGAAAGTAACAATAGAGTATTGTATTGTCACTGTGCAAAATTTCATCATTGTATGACATCGGGAAAGGAGTTAAATTTACGTTGCAAGATTTGAGGACACCACGAACCATTGTGAACGAAACAAAAGCATGTTTTAAGGTCTGTGAGGGACTTAAAAGAACAGAGAGAAAATGAAGTCCATTTTGGTAATGTCGTTTCCCATTCTTGAGCAGCTGAATAGTGGGTTGGAAGTGATAATTTATGACTGAAGCGATTTCTCCTTTAGGTCACGAATCTTAAAAAAAATAGTTCTGAAGAGAGAAGACAGACTATAAATTTAGACAAGAAAAAGTTGTAATCTGAATTAACATTGATTTTATTACCGATAAGTAAGGTTTACTTTTGAATTTGAACCCCCAAAATGGCAGATAAAATTTAGTTTTGGAAAATTATTTTCACAGTGTAAAAACGTCAACGTTTTGTGAGCAACTGTAGAAAATTTCATGGACATATCTTGAAAAGCTTCGTTTTTACACTTTACAGGTTTGTTTCTCAATCACACGAATGAATAAAGAGTCTGTATTAACGTGGTATTTAGGACAAGAATGGATACCTAACTTTTAACTGGAAATGACTTGATAATGTGTACGGTGGAAATTGAACCGGACATTTTGAAACTGCGGTTAAATTAAAAGATGTTCGGATTTCGCCCTAACCTAGTAAACTTGTGCAATCTTTCGTAACGTTTTAATTCTTTTTGTCCTTTTTTTTTAATTTCGTGTCACATTTGCTTTTCATTAGAAAACATGATAGTGTTGATTTGCTGCATTTGATAATAAATATCCTAATTATATTACCGGAAAACTATTAAACAAATTACATTATCTTTAGTAATTATAAAAAAACAAATAAAATGAAGTGCATTCTTTGAAATGTATTAGTTTTAGCCTACAAAACCTAATGTATTTTTTAACCTCCTCTCGCGGTCCTCACGTTGACAAACCCTGGTGTAGGGTATAACAGGAAAATTCAACTGCCACTGAATGTCAGCTGAAACATGTGTGCTATTAGGGCGAAGCGTTTCAATTATGATAACATAAGATACGTACGCAACAAGCTTTGATTCCTGGATATCACATTGTTCGATTAGAGGTTAGCACGCGCTGAACATGCTTGCTTTTTCAGCGCGTGCATCCGAGTCCAAACAGAGCGGCCGTGGTTCCGAGTCCTCCTTACAAGCTAACAAGAACGCTGATAAAATATCACTATAAATATTTTCGATAAAAAAAAGGGGGGGCTAATTTTCTGCCGTATGGGTATTTTTTTAAATGATTAACAGTTTGTTCGTCTAAATTTATGAATTCTGCTGTGTTTTCGTTCACTCTGGTGTCATGTCGTGAACGAACGCATAGCCTTTATGATTTGAAATGGTGAATGGGAAAACAAAAAACTCTTTTTTAATACTTCCATCATGAGAACTATGTTATCGAAAGTGTACGGCCTCGAACACAATGAGATTCTTTGGATCGGTAACTAACTACGTATAAAACACCTCTGCACACGAAATGTTACAAAAAAAGAAAGAAAAAAAAACTTCCTCTCTAATTGCGTCCTTTTGTTTTCTCAGGCATCGTTAACCAAGGGCCCATCAAAAACGGATCCAAATGAGTTCATTGCCACGCCATCTGTCCGCCAAACGAAAGACTAACTTGTTAGATGACGCACACACATATTCTACGCACACAAAGGATGGAAGGTTGCTGGCTTCTTTCTCTCTTTCTCACTGTGCCTCGTGAGTGAAACTGAAGTCGACAAAAGTGGTCGAGTCGAGAAGCAGCTACGTATATAAATCGATGGTTGTTGCGATCAATGCTAAAAACGGGGGGAAAAAACCTAGCGCGAACAGCATAAAGCATGGGTATAAACTCTGTCAAACTCATTTTCGTGTGGAAACGAGGCATTTTTTTATGAAAACCGTAAATCATAAAGAAAGGGAAGGATAATTTTGTCCAAATGAAATGCAAATAACGTCCTAACACGTGAAGAAAAAAAAAGAGATATGTTCATAAGGAAGTTTATTCCAATCGCAATCAATCGCCAGCAAAAAAAAAAAAAAAAAAAAAAAAAAAAAAAAATCCAAATAGGGAGTGGGGATAGGAACTGTATGTAAAAGCGTAAGAATGGGGCATTCTGCCTGATCCGCGTCCCCAGTGGATAGGTGTCACTCCCAAATTCTCAGGTTCATAACCCCAGCCCCCAACTTTAAAAACTTTTTACGCCTAATCAATAAAAACCCTGCTAAACTCTACTCATGAGTCGTCCAATTTTGACTATCTCCCTTTACTGAAAACACTGGCAGAATTTCTCGCACGGTGGGGGATTTAGACCAGGGGGCGAAAACCCGGGTGGGCTCCCGCCGCCAGTTTTATTTCGAAAACGTAAATAAGAGCACTTAATCTACTTTTGTTAATAGCTTTAGGATATTGTCGGTCTTCCAAAATTAGCAATTATGACCCACAAATCCACAATTCCTGTTAAGACCAATGTAGGGGCAGTGCCAATTCTAAATAGAGTCAAAGTTTCTTAAGCAGGGCCTGCTTAAGAAACATTTGCATAAGGATAGTTTACCACATCCTGAATCATAAATCAAACCTGAAATATTTCTTCTACAATTTTGAAATTATTTCCCATATTTCTTAAACCTTTTCTCGGTAATTATTAAGAATATAATTTTAAAAACACTTTTAGTAATTTCTTAAATATTTCCTGAAAACTATTGAAAAACTATTCTAGCAAAAAAAAAAATAATAATAATAAAAATAAATAAATAAATAAATAAATTGGCAAACAGAAAATTATTTTTGCAAGTGTTTTCTTCAATGTTTTTAAAAAATTCCTATTGTTCAAAGATATTCTTTCTTGTGTAAATAATATTTTCAAAACATTTTTTTAATACAGTAGGACCCCGTTAATCCGGAAATCAAGCTACAAACATAATCCAAACCATTTCAAAAAAGAAAAAAAGACATACAATGGGGAAGTTGCAAATAATTGGAAGGAAAGATATTTAACTCCCAAATTTATGTTCTTCAGTCATGTACCTTCATCTACAATTTTCAAAACTTTGGAAACTTCTTGCTATGATGTATATGTTTTATTACAAATTATTCGTCATTTGCAGTTAATATCACTGAGCACTTCAGAAACAACATCTACACAAATTGGAATATATATTTTAGTATCGAGTCCGGATAATCCGAACCGACTTTGGTCTCAAATAGTTCGGATTAACACGGTTCTACTGTATTTTAAAACAATTTTACGTTTATAAAGGAACTTTTATAAAAAAAAAATATTTATTAGAAAAATCGGAAAATATATTTTTTTTTAACTGTACGGTATAATTCTAAAACACACAGATGTATATGTATTCAGCATAACTCGGAAACACCTGGAGCAATTTCAACCAAAGTTGGTACACATATCACTTACAATCTGAAAAAAAAAAAACTGCTGAGCAGCGTTTCGTAAACTGTGGTCCGCGGACCACAGGTGGTCTTCCAGTCCTGACCTTGGACAGGTGCAGGGTGCTCCGTTGAACCTACCAACTAATAAAACTAGTCCGCATTTGGAAATAGTTTGCGGAACGCTGCTAGTAGGGCAAGACACCCCTATCATACCTAGGAGTGGGGGTGGGAAGGGGTGATATGTTAAAGTAATCGAAAACTACCGATATTAGTGTCGAATCCATAGTTTTCGAGGTCGCTGAGATGAATAGTGACACTCCCGATGCCGTTTTAGTTCAAGTTCAGCCCCCATCGGCAGGGGCGGGGTGATAAAGGGTTAAAAATAATACATATATCTACAAAATGGAAAGTGTTTCTTTGAACGCTATACAAGTCCACACGGATTGGAACAAAATTTGGCATACATATTCCTTAGCACCTAGAAGGATTAAATACGCTATTAAAAGGTCCCCCTCCAAAGGGGATAAAACGGGGTGTGGGGTGCAGCTCGGAAACAGCTAGAGTTAGAAACTTGATATTTGGCACGAAAATTCTTCACTTCAATTCGTTAGCAAGTGCTATCTTAGTCCATCGAATCGACACCCCCGGGGGAAGGAAGCGAAATGTTATTCATCCCGCACTAACGGGCGGGCAAATAAGCTAATCTGTACAAAAAGGTGAAGAATATTTTTACTTCTTACAATTCGAAATAAGATTCTCATTTTTTTATTCACGCTTACAATTCCGATACTTATTCGGAAGACTAAGAGAAGAGAGAGAAAAGAAAACGAAATTAAGAGGGCTTGGCTACGGATGAAGAAAGTGGGAGGAAACGGGAGAACCCCGGGAAAACCCAGGCACCCCTTCTTTCAGGAAAAAGGGAATTCCCCAAAATTCGGGAGGGGGTTCTCGGGGTGCTCCCGTTTCCTTCCACTTACGGAACGGAAGCAAAATAAAATTTTGCGGTGGGAGGACACCTTCCGCCTTTTTCTTTTTGCATCGATCGATCGGGATTTCTTTCAATCATTCTTTCTTTTTTGTACTCGAGGTTCTCCCGTTTCCCCCCACTTTCTTCACCTCTTTCATTTCCCTTCTTTTTTCCTCAAAAAAATAAAAAAAAACTTGGGTGTTATATATATGAGCTCCTGCGTAGCCTAGTCGGCAGCGCGCTCGACTTCAATATCCCAGGTCCGATTCCCGGTGCGAGCTCAAAAATTTCGGTGTTGACCCAGCATCGTGAGGACAATTGGGGAGCTGCTGTGAATAAAAGACAGTGGCGATGACAGTGAGAGCTTCAGCTCTCCTCTCCCAACCCATCGCTGGTCAGTGTGGGAGCAGTAGACCAACTCCAAGGTTACTATGGACCAACTCCTCCCTTCGGGGAGAGGTCTCATCCACTAGTGGATTGAATATGGCTGTAATTTATTATTATTATATATTCACACAAAGCGATTTAGTGAATCAACAAGATTTGGTCGCTGAGAGAATCGTGATGTTCCAAATGCGAATTGGGGGAGAACCCAAAGTCACTTACCATGTTTTCTTATGGAGACTTGCAACTGTGGGCGACTTGGTCGCTCAATTTTGAACAAAGTTGTCAGTTGTTTTCATTACCGATCACTTTTTGCCATGACATTACGCAACGACAAATAATCAGTCATATAATTAAAATGTATTTATATTTCAGTGAAACTGAATTAATTTATTGTCTCTGAGGGATGGGCAGGGGATAGGATGTTGAAGGTGGTAAGTAGGTCAGGGCCTAGTTTGTAGGTAGCACCCTGGTATTTGTCTAGTGTCAACGAGGAAAATGATGTTATTTCGCATAAACTTTGATCAATGCCTAGTGAAAAACACCTCTTGCTTTCCGCTCACCTTAGGAAAAAAGTCGAATAGCAGGGCATGTCTCTGTCTTATCTTCGTGTGTGAGGAAAGGGAAGGAAGTATTATGACTGGATTCATCAACATTTTTACTTTGGTTATGGACGTTTCACGCAGGCACAATAACATTTTTGAATGGTGAAATATTTTACTTAGACCGTATTAGAAGATTGAAATTCCGACACCTGTCATTTCTCTGAAATGGCAGTATTTTTCGAAGGAGATATGTTGTTCTAATAGTTTTAGCTTCAGGGAACGAGTTTCTTAAATATTGGGGAGAAAATCATTGAAGAATGAACCCATTCCCGCCTTCGTGGCCTCTGTTTCTTCCTTTTAGAAGCAAGCAAAATACATATTCTACATTTTTTTCTGTAAAAATTTCCACCTCTGGCGTGTACAGCGCCAGCAGGATGGTGAACTTCGATTGTAAGTTTCATTGTTCTCTCCACAAAGAGGGAGAAAGTATGCAAGATTTCAGGTAAAACTTCATCCTTTAATACCATTCTGCCTTTGTATTGTGGCCCTTGAAGAGGTCAATGACCAATCCATTGAATTATAGCCTCAAATAAGTGCCCAACCCCCACTCATTCCCAACATCAAATCAAACAAAGCGTCTCAACTTGTGCTCGCTACCAAAAGGGTGCTTTATGCTTCCCTGTTGTTGTATTGCTATATTTCGGGGCTCTTTAGTTAGTTATTTCCTCACAAACTTATTTTGTGAAAAATCTTCAGTTAAAAAAGAAAAAAAGTGTTGCGAATTCATTTAATGATGATGTTTATAATATGATCTGACATCACATAAGATTGTTCTTAACGGCGTGCGTTGTACTTCGATTAGGTTAGGTTAAGTTAGATTGGATTAGGACAAGTTAGGTTGACTAATTAGGGAACTTGCGGAACATTACTTAGATACAGGCACGTACTTAGAAATGAGGTTTTTGAGGTCAACGGGCTTCAGGAGTAGGCCTGGACATAGAGCGGCAAATTTTGAAGGCCGGCCGAAGTATCCAGGCTTTCATTCCATGTTCCTCATATGCTAACGTACAGTGTATATATCTTCCAATCTAGACACTGCTATTACGATTTTTCGGTGTAAGATGGCAACAAATTTCTAAGCTAAGCGATCGTTTACAGCTCTCAAAAGCAGGCGAGAAACTACAAGGTGGGTAAGGTGCGAAAAGCCCAGGGTCTCACACGGTACAGGGGCCCAAGAAACTGTTATCATGTAACTACCAGCCTATTGGACGGTTACAGTGTGCAGAATGAACTTTTCACCTGCTGTGCAAGATAGTGAATGAGGTTGAAAAGTCTCCCTTGTTCTTTATAATATTGAGTAACACCTAAACTATATCTTAAGGAGATTAGCTAAGTGGATTTATCAATACTATGTGATTCAAATACATGAGAACAGAATACCAAAAACAGTGGAAATTAATGATTTTTTCTTCTTCTTGGTTTAATCCAATCAGATCAGATAAAATGTTTAATCCTCTTGCAGTTTTTGCCTTAGTATTCAAAAAACGATCTGGTAAGCTTCTAAGGACCTACAGTTTAACGTCGGCTCCGAACCATTTGTGTCCCCTCCGGGAATCGAACATGGGATCTCCTGATACAAGGCAGCGAGGGTTACCACTCACCAAAGAGGGGATACCTGGCTCTTTGCGCACTGTGCGAATTAAACATTTTAGCCAGGGGGGATAAACATAACGCATGGGTTTCAACAGTCAACCTCTATCCCCCCCCCCCTCTTTATATATATAAATTTTAAAAATTCTTGGACCAAGCCCGGCCCGGCCAGATAAATTTAAAAAAGTTTTGGCTCGAGCCCCAATATATTTGTATCTGGTATAATAATAATATAATGCGTACAAGCCTATGTGAGTGTTTGAACAATGTGATGCCCTTAGATATGCTAGTCATTTTAATTTCATTCTACAGGATTGCCGTTTCAATTTATTTATAACACAAAGGATCAAAATAATCCTTTCGTTTTGAACAGTAGGCTTACTTGTGGTCGCAGGTTTCTTAAATCCAGCAAAGAAGTAGCTAGTCAAAGCATAAATTTTATTTACATAACAAATTATCAGGCATTTGACCCCACCCGCAAGACCTACATTTGCACGGTATTTCACAACGTATTAGACTGCAACCCTGACTTCATCCATTTCTTCCAGCGGGTCACTGAAGAGGAGAGAAAAACAAAGAGTGCGGTTTCCTTTCACTTTTATATCAAGACGACAACTCTGACTGTTCCCCTGGGATCCAGTGGTGGGATTGACCATATTTTGATATTGACACGGACCATCAGCAGAGGAAGCTTCAGTACGCATACTTTCTTTAGTTATTTATTGAGGGTAGGGCATGGAGTCACTCGTGTGACTGCCGACTGGGGTCAACGCCCCGGTGAACAACCAATCCTCTAAAGCGAAAGTGGAGCCGCTAAGCAAAACCAACTGTAAATATTGCATTGTTTGTAATACCTTTCACTCCACGTGGCGTGCACACAAACTTGAACTTTTGGCTTTATTCCAATTATCGTTTAAAGAAAGTAAATAATTATTGAACACCTTTAAAGAAATGCAATTAATCGGCCCGACCTGACGAAAAAGCAAGCCCGGCCCGACCCAAAGAAATAACGGAGCTGGCCCGCCCAAGCCCGGCCCGTGCAGATCTCTAATACAAGCATCTAGTTACGCCACTGTATACAGGATGTTGTAAAACAACACTGACAAAAACACCTGACGAGATTCATGACATGAAAAAAAAAACAATAATAAGGGGGAGGGGGGGGGGACAAATCCTTCGTTGAGGTACTATGTGGGAAAATGAACTTTTAGAGTAGAACTGAGACGCCACGGTTCCCTCAAAAACAACTTCAAATTTGCTCCATCCAAAAATACATATTCCAAAATTGTGCAATGGTTGCGCAAGGGAATTCCCAGAAAATCGCTGAAGTAAAGGTGGATCGAAATAAGCATGAATGGGACTGACTCCCTTCCAGTAATTGACTGACAATAATTCGTTTGCGGCAAGTCGATCTCTCTAACAGACCCCTTCCCTTTATATATATAAAAGCGTAATTGCGTAACAAATAGGAATAAAGTACATGCATTTCAACTAACGTTTGGAATAGTTTTTATCGGTAAAAGAGACTGTCAATGCCTGGTTAAATACCAGTCAATGTTTACGTTTATATTTCTACGGGAAGTAATCTTATTCGTCCTTATTTCGACCCACATTTACTCGCCACTTATGGATTCCGCCAGGATTTTCAGTTTGAGAGTCAAAATTAGGAGGGTGTAAGTGGAGTTTTGCACAGTTTCTATCGATTTTTGATCAAAAAGAAATAAGGGAAACGCATCAGTAATCGACACTTTTCACCGTTAGAATTTTTAACTCAAATAAACAGTTGAAACGTATTGGTCAAATGGGAATGTTCCACGTTCTCCATGCTTTCTTCTGGTGATTTCTACAAATTACTTTCATCAACATCCACTATTTGAGAGAAAATCACCTTGTTTTTGTACTAGTGATGAGCAAGAAAAAATCGGAATGTTTCAGTAATGGAGAGCTGTATAGCAAAAAATTTAAATAATCATTGCTAATAAACTGTATTTTGATATGGACCAGTCTAGTAACTTTGGACTTCGCCCAGTCACGATTCGCCTTTAGCTGTTAAAATCCACACCCATGCTCCTGCCGGGACCTTCCAGCCGATGGTCTACCGCCGTAGACCGCTCGGCTGGCAAACATTGCTGATGTTCCGAATGTAAGGAGTAAATACGATTATAAAGTTTAATGCTGTTCTTCGATTATCTGATTCTGTAATGGAATTTCATGAGTGATAATTCCGAAGGTCCTAGGTTCGAAACCAGCTATCGAGCATCCTTACTGAGGTTTTAACGTTCCCCCCTCCCCCCTGTGATAACAGGCAAATGCCCTAATGGCACCTTCAACTTAGACCTCTCCGACTCCTTCCCGCTTCCTTTCCCCTACCCTATCCCAGCCTAAGCCATAGATTCCTTGTGGTTGTACCTGGTAATAAAAAATGCAAATTCTAACTTGTCATGAATAGTGTCCAATATCAAAACAAATCATTTAATTAATGGACATCCCAGCGTCCATCATTGAAAAAATGGGACCAAAAAATTTCCTGGCAAACTTATGTTCATGAAGAGTAAAATAAGCTTCCCCAAGTTGAAATAAAACAACTAACATAATTATTTTCCCCTCGAAGTTGCGGAGAGTTTAGCGCGCGTGTTTACGAGTGCAATTTCCGCTGAGAGCTATTGAACGGAGTGGATCGGAGCCCACTTTACCAAAACTGTAGGTCTCGTCCTTAGAAGCTCACCAGCTCGCTTAGGACGTTAATAACAACTCAATCAATCAAGGATTTTGATTTCAACTCAGTAGTGAATAGTGAGTGTCCAAAACTAAACAGAAACTAACTTTGCTGTACCGGTAATGGACACCCCCTACTTCGCATAACAGATCTAAGGTATAATTGGTTTGGTGATTTAAATACTAGAAACCAAGACATTTCGTAATGAAAAATTGTGCAGAACAACGAAATTAATCGTTATTGTAATTTCATGAATAAAAAAACAAAAGATCTCACCTTAATCACTTAACAGAATGCATGGAAGTAGGTGCAACCATGGACCTAACTTCAACATCATGACAAATGAAACCAATGACGAGCGAATAATATTCAATGGCATCAGAAAATAGTATATTAAATTTTCCTATGTAGGTAAAATGATTACCGCCCTTAGGAAAATCGTATTTTACAACTTTTCTCTATACGTGTCCATTACTGGTTGGGGGGGGGGGAGGAAGGGCGAAACCCACTCGCAGAGGGGACTGGCGGAATCACAGACTCTACAGAATGACTGGGAATACACTACTTCCATCGGGGAATCCATTGTACAATTTTGGAATCTGTATTTTTCGATAGAGCAGGTTAAAAGTCATTGAGGGTACCACACCGCCTTAGTCAGGATTATCAGATCATTTTTTACCAGTGAAGTTTAAAATGGATGACAATTAAACTAAGATTGGTAGACAAATATTGCTACCTTTAATTTAATATCCGATAAAGAAACACTGACGAACTGAAGAATTTCTTACTTTCAAATTTCAGGTTTTACAGGGCTAGTTACACAAAATTTTACATTTTAATTGTATCTTCCTATCAAGTAACAACGTTTAATGAACATGGAAAGTGGTTACCAAATGATTTGCTTCATATTTCGCTAACGAACATTTTATTAAAATTAAGAATTTTTGATCAGTGTACGAATATGTCCAATTCGGAAATTTTTAACCAAGTCACTAGAGAATGTAGGACATAACGAAATATTTGGAAGAGCATGGAGGACATGTCTTCCAGGACGGGGGGGGGGGGGAGCATGGTATCCCTGGCCAGGCACGTACCCAGAATTTGGACCCACCCCCTAAATACGTCCCTGTCCCTAGCCTTAGTTCTACTGTTAATGGTATTAGAAATATCAGGGTGTAGAGTTTATTTTTCCACGTTTCGAAAGCCTACGAAACAAAGAATTTTTTGCACCTTCGATGGTTTGTTTTTTTTTCTCCTTATTTTCATATCAGGAATCTCCTGAGGTAGGTTTGTTGTCGTTTTGCAACACCCTGTACATTGAATATTATCAGAGTTCTGTATCATATTTAATAGCCATTTCTCTGTCTCGTAGGCAACGCTACACTTTATTCACAGTTATGTGATGATTACGTGGGGGAAGAAGTAATGGCTATTACAAAAAAAAAAAAAAAAAAGCAAAAACTAAACCTTTTAGCAGGGTTGTCACATATCTACGTTTGCGATGCGACATTTCCATTTGTTGTACGTATCACCACTGTGATTCGTAGATACTAAACAAAATTACTAATAGCCTCCCTGGTAAAGCGGCAAATTTAGAGAGAGAGAGAGAGAGAGAGAAAAAAAAGCTGCTATCCTATCACAAATCGCGAAGGCTCCGGTTTCTCCATAACTAAAAAAGTTGGCAACACTGTTTAAGTACGGGAAAAGCACCTTACTGTACGTTTCTGTTGTGTCAAATAATCTTTATGCCAAGTTCAGCAAAGTAAGGTCTAAATGCATGGAAGAAAATTGAATTTATTTTAAGGCCCTTTTGGTATTTTTTACTCAGGCCGGTATAGGGTAGGGGAGAGGATTTCGCAGACGACCAGGGCATTTTGTAGGTACCATCCCAGCAGAAAACTCAAACGAAAATGACAATTTCTTGGTCGAAAATTGATGTAAAAGACGTTGACATGACGGGTAGGTGTCACAATAATTCTGCCAGACCTCCTTGTGGGATGGCGTTTACCCCCCAGTCTCGACAACACCCCAATTTTTGCTGTGAAAAATCGATAGAAACCGTACAAAACTTAACTTACACCCCACCAAACTGAAAATCTTGGTCACACACGAAACGACCTGTGTACAATTTCTCCAGCAAAATGTTCCTGTAGGCATTTGTTTCAAATAAGCATATATTATAAAGATATATACAAAAGAGATAAATACTGAAAAAATGTAACTATTGTAATGTATTAATTAGTATCAGAAGTGTTATTCCCTGCAATTGCTGTATAACTGATGTAATTATTCATTTATTTTAAAGATTTTTTACATTTTTAAAAATGTTTTGTAACTTCTTAGTTTCTTTATTACTTAGTACTTTATTATATTTTTTTCATTCATCTGTTACTGACATGTTCTATACCATTGTACATACGTGTATGTTTTATAGTCAACAGAATGAAATAAAATCTTATCTTATAAATGAACCAATCTGTCCCAAAACAATCGTTGGATCCCACTAAATTGAATATTCCCCCTTTCTGAATTCAATGATCCTCCGTTCCGTTCCGTTATGCACACATCCAAATTAAATAAGTATTTTAAACTGCGCGTAAAGTGAGTGAGTATAGGGCAATGCGAAGCCCAGGTAGTTTGATGAGAAGTGAATAAGGCAAATAACAACATGTATAAAGATAGATGTAGGCGTAGAATTCCCATACTTGTAGGTATTCGGTATATATTAAATAACAACAGACGAAGATTGATAACTATTCGAAGGATGATCACAATTCTGAAAGTTATTGCAACATAAGTGCGTCGCATGAACTATGAATCACTAAATAATGCTATACCAGAATCTATGAATAACCACCTTAGTCGTGAGCCTTGACAGCGTTACGCATTTGAAGTTCTAAAAACACTTCAAATAATTGTAAGAGTTCTTAATCTTAGTATTCTTAAATAAACTACTCATGTGTAACCCTCTCATCTATTAATATCTACATGGAAGCCCGCCCACTGGGGAAATCCAACCAACAATAGTTTCACATTGCCAAGTAAAAATTATTCAATGATCATGAAGATATATCACTCAAAACATGGTACAATATCGATAACATAATGTGAAATCAACTCTTAAATTATTAAAATACTTCCATTCAAATACTTCGGCACGGTTGTTCATTTTAAACCAGTGTTTCCGCCAGGATTTTCAGTTTGGGGGGGTGGGGTGTAAAGTCAAAATTAGGAGGGTGTAAGTAAAATATTGTACGGTTTCTATCAATTTTCCACAGCAAAAATTTTAAAGTTTGGGGGAACGTTGTCTATACTATGGGGCAAACACTCAACCACGGGGGGATCTGGCGGAATTACTGTTTTAAACTTGTAACACGTGATCAATTCTACACATTTGTGCCAACCAAGTGAAGAAGAAATTTTGGCATGCAATATCCCGCTCTTTTTTCTTTTCAACATGGCAGCAGCGCACAACCGAACGGAGGATCAAGTGACCATCTGGTACTCCGTTCACTTCAATGCTCTGTCGAAGGGGAAATTCGGATAACCATCGACGGCGAATAAAGTGCCAATTCGGAAAGGGGGTTCAACAGCACTTCCGAAAGCAATGGCACAAACAAAAAACATCCGAGGCCGACAAGTTCACTGCAGTGTTGACAACCACTTTTCTGTCAGGTCCTTACAGACTAAGACAATTGTCCCTAATATTAATCAAATGTCCTTATTTCCTATGGTCACCGTTATTGATAAATGTGGGTAGCAGTTTATTAAAGAAAATTATAAAGAGCTAAAAATCCCTATAATTTAACAATTTCAAAATCCGTCCCTACTTTCTTGAAATGTCTAAAATAAATATCCCTATGAATAGGGCCATGTCCCTACGGTTGGCAACTCTGGTTCACTCCAACCACATTTGCCAGTATCACGCAGTCGCTATCGAAAACGATATAATCATTGTATGTCGTAAAAAGAACTAAGGCATGAGACATGACACACTTACGTCAATTAAAAGACCAAAATGTCACGTAAATTTCATCACAGCGCACTGACGTGATTTTGACTTTTCGATCAAACTATGATGACTTTACACGTGAGTGCACTGTTTTGGGTGACAAAAAAAAAAAAGTAGGGATGGTCCCTAAGATATTTCTCGGGAAGCATACATGTCCCCAGTTTTCAGGGGGAAACAAAAAAAGTTTCCTTTCTTTGTACAGTTTCTTTGGGCCGGAGTGAATGACTTTTTTTTCCCCTTAATGGTCATTGTTGTTGGTATTACCTTTTGTTTCCATCTGTCTCTTACTCTAGTTACATTAACCACAATTATGCCAAGGAAAGTATCCATACTTTAATACAACGGGACACGAACCTATGGGGAAATTAAGAATTTCGATAAAAGAGAAACTTATGAGATGGATTTTTTTTTCTATTATTGATTGAAAGTTTTTTTTAATACAAAGCTTTCCTTCTTTACACGCGTTGGAAATAAAATTGTTGTAGTTCCTTCTACAACTAGACAACTGAGCACTGCCAATCCAAAGGTCGCGTTGTCACCGCCTGGACTATGGGGGGTTTCATATTCTAAAATTATGTCAGACGCCAATTACGTTTCCCCCCGAAAAATATAGTTTATGAACACTGGCGGATTTAGGAGACCCTGCGCGGCATGTTCATGATGATGACATGATACGTGGTTGAACTGTTTGAAAACTTGCCTAAAGTAGCTCAGAGGCACCAGAAGTCTTGAGCAGCAGTCGCAGTTATCAGTGTTGCCAAATTTTAATATTCAATTTGCTTCCATACGTATCAGCGCCAAACTTGGCATAAACATTCGACAGAATTGAAAAGTTCTGTGGGTATTATAGTTGTCTGTTGCGAACATTTTATATATGTCAGATACTATCAAGGGAACGAAGTCTTCGCGACTGCTAACGTGTTGCTTTTTGAACAATGTTTCCTTTTGCGCTTTCAAAGAAAAAAAAATCACTGTGGACTTCGTAGTGATATTTTTTTCTTCTTCATGAATTGCCGGGGAAAAGTTCAAGAAGGGACGGAAGAATTTCAAGTAGATCGACTCAATAAATCCCACTTTCCTCAAACTAGACTGATACTCAACGTTCTAAATGAACTAGTGTCGTATTATGTTTAATCAACGTGATGGAAGCCTGGAGAGCTGCGGATTGCACATTACTGTTTTAACAAACAATAAGATCCAGAATAAACTATCTATTAACATCGTATTCTAAAAGAAATATTCCTTCCAACTGAATGAGTAAAACCATAGAGTTAAAAAAAACTCCACTAGAGACAGGGTTGGCGCCACCATCTACGTGGGTTTTAATTCCCAGCGTGGCGCAAGTTGAACATTCAACTGTTTCTCTGTTTGTTTGGCACGAAGGAAACAGCGAGCCGCGCGCTGCCTGGTATATCATATCATTTGTATATGCCACGCACGATCTTTTTGTGAAGAAAAACAATTGAGAATTCGCATGCGAGTTCACTGTAGTTAAGTTCAACACGTAAGATACAAACAATTCCTAATTAAATTGATCAGTATAAGGTATAATTTAATATAAAAATCATCTTTTTAAACGTTCTTGATAAATATTTTTGTTCTCAAAGGATTTTTCTGATACTTTGAATTTTATTAATGGCCTTTAGGCATCTAAGGCTCAGGGTGGGAAGGGAAAGGATTCGGGAAGCTGTCGGCCAGGGCCTACGTTCAAGATGCCATCCCCGTTTTTATTTGCTAAATATAATGTTAAAGGCACATAACTTATTAAAAAAAAACATTAGATATATATTTTAAAATATTATACAGCATTAAAGATACAACGCAAGTGATACGAATATTACACACAAAATACTAATGCTGTAATTTATACAACCAGCGGTTTACCTGCATAAATTTACAAAGAAAATTATAAAATTGAAAATAGGGTATGGGCACCGGTCGTCGGATATACACTAGTAGTCTGCAATTTTCACATAAATATCATTGAAACAAGACATATGTCATTAAAATGAACATAAAATTATCTCTATTTTTCGGACAGCTTTAACTTGATACACACAAAAGCTTCCTTGGTTAGTTTAGATGATGCCGGAAAAGTTATTTGCGAATGAAGAAGACGGTCCTTAAATTTAGGGTAAATGCCTTTGTCTTCAACTATTAAACACGACATTGATTTTTCTAGCTTTTCAAATGTTCTGTTTTGACTTTATATCATAAACAATACGAATAGTCATATCTATTAAGTATATTACTGTGTCCGACTTCAGGTATACAGGATTCACGAGATTTCCTCTTACCGACCAGGGTGACAGATGAGAAGCGTTTCTTATCTATTTTTGTTGCGATGTTAAATTTGTTTCTATTGTTCTTAATAGTGTAATCAGGGTCATCCTAGTTCCCAGCGGGGACAAATGGTTCGGAATCCACATTAAATTGTAGGTCCCGTCCTTAGGACGTCATCTTCGTGCGATGGAAGGCAATGGCAAATCACCATCGGTTCACCTAGCTCTGGGATGTTCAGGTCGAGTTACCTTCGGGCAGAGCACTCATCATCATCATAATTTAACAAGTCTTTTCAACAGCACATTACTTACAGAGCCTCAGTGGTAAAGCGTTGGTGTAACATTCGGGACGTCATGGGTTCGATTCCAGCGGCCGACCATCCTGACAGGTTTTTCCAGTTTTTGCTCAGGTACACCAGACAAATGCAGGGTGACACCTTCAACATAGGCTGTGGCCGACATCTTCCCTCCCCTAACCTGGCCTGAGCCGCCTAATGTCATCAATAAAATTCAACTGCACATTATGCGCTTAGAACTATTTAAATTTTAAATAGACAGGTATATTTTTTCTACACGAATATAACCACTTTAATTCCGATAGGCCTAAATGAAAACGATCCATTATTTCTGAAAGTAAGAATACTTATTTTTATGTATATTTCTCTTTATAACTATGGATTTAACACGATAAAATACCTTCGCATCAAATAATTCTAATCAAAGATTTGAGGTTTTCTTTTATATTTCTAGCAGACAAACTACACGAAAAAAACTTACCTAATGAAACATTTTTCACGGGAATATTAAATGATCATTTATTTGTGAAACTATCATTATTTCCTTTCTCATATTTCACCGTGAGCTACACAGGAGATTGGCATTTTCTTCTCAAATACAAACGAATAAATTAAAACAATGCCAAAGAGCGAATCACAGCAGCCATATGATAGCAACTCTCAATATGTTTTGTTGCCAAACATTCTCTCGCTCAACTTTCAAGTAGCGCGAAGTCTGACTCTGGTGGAGAGGTTTTACAACTCTATGGGTAAAACTAATGATGTAGGGTCAACTTAATACTCACCACCTTCTCGCTGCAGTATTAATCCTAATTTCGTTAGGTTAGAAAAGTCAGGTTGTTATATACATTAAATCACAGCCATATTTGATCCACTATTTTATTTATAGAAGCTCCCCAACACGTGCGTCTAGCCGCAGGTCACTGGAATTAAAATGGCGGCACACTTGGTTGGAAACACTTCCGGTACGGCACAGAACTTTTGCGTATGCCCACCGCTAAAAGGGGGCTGCGCCTCCCCGCGGCTAACGCCACCCAGCTCCCTTCGGAAGCACCCCCCCCCCCCCTTGCACACCGAGAGTGGCATCTCTTAAAATTGTAAATTACAACTTGTTAAATTTCCTTTTCTGCATTCACATAAAAAAATAATTTTCTTTAAAATAAATATGTAAATAAAAAGTCGACGCCATGGTTTGAACCCGGGATCAGCTGTCTAACGCTCTGCCCACAAGACCAAACTGCAGCAGCCGGGTTGAGTGCTTCTCGCTGTTACTTATCGTTCAGGATAAGCGAGAGTGGGCTACTTCCGCTTTAGTAAGCCGCCATTTTAATTGCAGTGACCTGCGGGTAGACGCAAGTTCCCCAACTGAATCACGATGCTGGGTGGGCACAATTACAGACCCACACCCCTTGGGAAAAAAAATCCTTAGCAGCGTCGAGAATTGAAACCGGGCTCCCTCAATCCGTAGTCAAAACTAGGTCATATATATGAGCATATTACGAGAATATTGGGTTACATTAGAGAAATTTGCTCTATCGTAGACAACTCGCTACGCCACCTAACGACAGTTTAATGAACTACAGCTACAATGGGTAGGGTTGAACAGTAAAATTTCTTGCAGCTGCGCTGTGCAACTTTACTGTTTGCTCCTCGAGGATGGCTATTGCCAACTATACAGAATGTGTATGTATGTGTGTGTGTATATATATATACACGGATCGAGAAAACAAATATAATCCGGAAAACAGAAGGCGTGTTATCAGTTACAAATTGACTACGAATCACTGAAATAAAAACGAAAATCGCCTGCCGACCAAAGATCTTAACTAGCTGGACGTAAGGTGACATCCCACCCTAAGCTTTACCAGATGAGTGACAGGATGGTCCAGGACTCTAGGTAGTCACGGAAATATGCATTGCGGGAGTCTAGCCTTTAATTTCTATTTATGGGCTACACAGGCGCGCTTTTTTTGACTAAGCATGCCACGGCTTAATCATAATTGCCTGCCCGGGTGATACAGGGTAAAAAAAAAAATTTTAAATTCAACCCCCGCAGTACGTATTTCCGTGACTGTACAAGCCAATAAATGAGATCAAGGTAAGTGAAAGGTGTCGGCCAGGACCTAAGTTGAAGGTACCATTCCGGGATTTACCTGTTGACAGTAAAAAGCCTGTCAGGAATTGAACACAAGACCTCCCGAATGCTAAGTAAAAAATTTTCATGTACGAATTCAAAGTTCAACCTCACCCGAGGATGTTTCTTCCTTATGTCCATGAAGTTGTTCACAAAGTAAAATAAAAATCTATATCGAAGATTATATTCTATCCTGGTTGGAAGGCCCGATGGAAAGAGGCCATTGGGAAGACCGAGACGTCGTTGGGAGGACAATATTAGAAGAGATCTTCGAGAAGTAGGTGTTCGTGATGAAAACTGGCTTGATACTGCCCAGGATAGAATCCAATGGCGAACGTTTGTTACTGCGGCGATGAACTTGCGAGTTCCATAAGCCATAGAGTGAGTGAGTTAGTTTAATATCGACCTGTCTCGACTTTGAGCCCAACGTTTAAAATTCACATCAATGCCTCACGCGCGATTCGAATTCGCGACCTTACAGCCCACCTCACTATCTCGATCGTCTAACTAAAATTACTCAGACCCAGTACAGCATAACGCGGCGACTCCGAACTGGTGAGCCTTATCGTTATTTTTTTTTTTTAAGACTATTTAGGGTGGCCCGTTTTAATCAAACCACTGGAATATTGCAAAGCGCTGAAAGAAAATACAAAGTGTGCAGTAGAACATGTACCGACAGAGGGAAAGTGTTTTTTTTGACAGCCTTCCATCACAGTGTTGCCATCTCAACACTTAATTTTTTTCAAATGGGGTAAAGGTTCAATACTCAAATGAGGTGATAGTATGAGTCATAAAAAAGGTTTATATGAACATGGGTCAAATTCTACTGTTTTGGAGACCGTGATTCCAATTTGCAACCCAAAATCAACGCCTACCATGCGAAGAAAATGAATAATTCTCAATAAATCAGAAACGACGCATTGAATGAAAATTTCGCTTGTAACATGGTGCATATCAGGATTGAAAACAAAATGTTACCAGGTTGTCATTGTTGCCAATTCTGTATAACGTTTACATTTTTTAAATTGTATTAGGTATTTGGAATCCTCTAGTGAATTACGTATTTTGTATAAGTTCGCGAAAACTTGTATTATCAACAGTTTGCAACACTGCGATGTGTGCTTTACGTTATCACTAAATACAATTTAGTGCCATTTGAAAAAAATAAACGTTATACAGGGTTGGCAACAATGACAACCTGGTGACAATTGTCCAAACATCCACCATGTTGTTACAAATAAACCTCCACAAACGAAATTTTCATTCAATGCGTCGTTTTATTTATTGAGAATCGTTCATTTTTTTTTTTTAGCATGGTAGGCGTTGATTTTGGGTTCCAAGCTGGAATCACTATCTCCAAAACGAAGCAGAACTTGACCCATGTTCATATAAACCTTCATCCGATTTTTTTTAAAAAAGTGAGATGGCAACACTGCATGGAAGGCGCCCCCCCCTCTGTCGGTACATGTTCCACTGCACACTTTTTGTATTTTCTTTCAGCGCTTTGATTAAAACGGGACACCCTGTATATATATATAAATCGCTAGGATTATCTGAAATTTCGGGCCTTCACACTGCTTATACTCATAAGCTAACACGAAAAACCCTGACAGCAGGGTTAATTTCTCGTGTGGACGTTGGAACCTTGTATATAAAATATACGTAGTCTGAGCAGGAAAATTCTGGCTTAAATCTACTATGCCCGCGCTTTTTGTCTTACGTCAATTATTCAACTTTCAGTACAGGAATTAACTTTCACAGACCAAAGTCCGTTTCGTCCTTCAATAATGAGTACAACAGTTAACAAAATAATAGTAAACTCAGGGTTGTGTGCAGACGGTATTGGGACATTATTCTGTCCCAAAAGAGTCTTCACACAATCCAAAGTTGACTATTAATATTTTATTACGACTATTTGTACTCGTTATTGAAGAACGAAACGAACTTTGGTCTTGTGAAACGTCATTTGTTTTCCTCTACTGAAATTTGAGTAAAATGAAAAAGGCGGGAGAACCCACTTGGATTGAGCTTTAATGTAAATATACGGTCAAAATTTACGAGGTGATTGCTGACAAAAGAAGTCCATATGAAAATTCAGCTTCATTTTGCAGAAACAGCGCTTCCAACTGTAACTCGAAGTCGAAGCCTATAACAATGTGGAGAAAATGAATAATTCTCAATAAACAGCAAATATATTCTCAACAATGCAGTGGATATCAGGAGTTAAAAAAACACGATGTTACCGGGTCGTCAGTGTTGCCAACCCGTTATATTTTTGGCATCCTCTAGTGAGAATAGCATACTTTTCACGCCCAACACCTCAACTAACCTAGAGATAATTTAAGTGACAATCTCTCAAGATTGAAGTTTTCCCCGCGGCGGAGGGGGCAAGCTTGGGTGTTTTTAGTTCCCCCTCAGCATTTATGGGACAGACTCCAACGAGGTATCGTTCACGTCTTGACAATTAGGGGCGTCACTAGGGCTGCCAACGTCCATCGAAGGTACCACGTTCCGAATTTTTTGTTACTATTTGTACCTTCGCCCTTCATTTTTCTTAGTTTCACATTCCTGGCGTACACGCGACTATTATTTCCTGCGTACAGCAAGTAGTAGTGTTGCCAGCCTCTCACCAAGTTGATGTTTGTTTCATTTTCTTCTACGGGTGGGGCACAAAAGTCCCTCGTTGGAATCTGTGTTCCATTAGCTTTCCAACAAGGTATAGTTCATGTCCGTGACAATTAGGAGGGTCTACGATTTTCTTGAAATCCCTAACCGGTGCATCAAGGTTAAGGCACACACCGCAATGTTCCAAACTACGAATGCAGCGTTTCGTAATCTTATACAACTACGTAATTTCCTAAGATATTCCATCGTTTGTAACACTGCAATGTGTACTTTATGTTACCACGAGAGGATGACAAACACCCAATAACACAAAGTAGTGAAATTTGAAAAAACTTCTAGTTTATACCTGGTTGGCAACACTGACAACCCGGTGACTTTTATCTTATTAAACTGTCAAGTGTCGACTATGGGCTTAAAGTTGGAAACGTTGCATATGCAAAATGAAACTAAATTTCAAACATTTTCATTGTTACTTCCTTGATGTCAGAAATCACCTCTAAATCTTGACCGTGCATTTTAGGTACACCTTATATATGTATAGTTTTTTTTTTTCCCCTATCTTGACAATTTTTTCAAATGTGCGCAGTCTCGGGGCTACAGAATGCCGAAAGCGTGGAAAAATGAACTTGGGAGCTTCATATTTCAAACACCACGAACAGTAGATTGATGCGGCAATGTACCCTCGAAGACTTTTAAACCTAGTCCATTTAGAAATTTCAAAATTCCACAATGTGCGTGTAAGGGATTCCACAAAGTAGGATACTTCGAATTTCTAAGTACAGGTCGAAATCAAGTTCCCCTGAGTAAAGATGACATACAATTGTCCTAGAATCTCCCATTTATGTTAATTTCGACCCACCTTTACTTCAGAGAATTCTGGAAATCCCTTGCGCCCATTTTGAAATTTGCAAATAAGCGTTTTTGGATGGTACAGATTTAGTTTGACTGTACCATGCCGCATAGGCTACATTTTGCATGATTTTAGAAATATGAAGCTCTAAAATTAATTCTTCCACGTTTGGGGACAGCCTGTACCTCCGAATCTATGCACATTGGAAAATGGGTCACAAACTTTCATTTGATGTGAGGCATCACCTCCAGAAGTTTGTGCATGGAATTAATAACACCCTGTATATACTGTTTCCGCTTTCGGAGCCTGACTCCTAACACTTAAAACATTTCAAGTTACTGTGAAGAATACGAGTCCCGTAAGTGCTGTGTACCTTCAAATTGGTATTAGGGAGGGATTTAATTTATAGGGAACCTGATTTGAACAGTACCTAGAAAAACGGTACCCCAAAAAGTTCTTACAAAGGAAATAGATTATATGGCTGTGAATAGATCCTGGGTGGATTGTAATATCTGCGTGAGACCTGGGACTACTAGCGACAGGAACGAAACGGCGTTTATAAATAAAACTACACCAGGGTTCGAACCAGTGTTCCTTAGATTAACTTTCCGACATGCTACCAATACGCTAAATTAGTTAACTGGAAGCAAATGGTTGAAAGTAATATGTACCTTTAAGGAGTGATGCGCATGCGCGAGAATGGCTCAGCCTCGGGTGCTTATCCTGTCTAGTCGCAAGCAAAAGGGTACCATATCAATGACCGCCATCTTGAATCAACATTTCTCAACGGGAATATCCCATTTGGTCTGGAATGTTCCCAGAAACTCTATGCTTACGTTATTTTTGCCCAAACTTCATCGCTGGAAGATACACATTCCACCCAGTACCCATTCACAGCCATGTAATTTAATATTTCCAATAAAAACAATTCTGTGATCAACGGTAACGATACCCCCTACGCCAAGAGTCTTCAAACCACCTATCAGAGGAGCTAATAAAATATTAAGAGAACACCTCGCTCTAACCCCCTCCCAGTTTTTTTTTTAATATAAAAAATGTAAGCGCACTGCGTACTACAATGGACAGCGACCTCAAAATCCTGTCAACTGATGAGTTTTGAGACTTCAATTAATGACGTCATAATCCTTGAAAAGACCACTCATCAATGGAGATATAGAGATCGCTGTTCATTGTATTTCATAATAATTTGTACGCTTTAGTGCACAATATAGTAACTAATTGTGGATTTATTTGTTTCAGGGATACTCAAAATTGCTACGCGGATCGCATCCGGCCCGCAGGATTTATACACAACCAGTTTCCATGACGACTAAGCTTTCTGCGAACCCCAACCTAAGGCACTGTTCATTTTGAGGGATCTGAAATATAACAAAGACACTTTCGTACCACACGAAACTCTCGTCTAGCTTAAAAATACTGATTATAGCGAATAAACCTTAAACAAGAAGATAGTAAATTACACATTTATTTTAATCTAGGTTTATAGTTTACCTAGAATCTTGAAAAATACATCTAATTTTAGGTTGAAATATAACGAACAACTCAACTGGGCAGGACGAGGAAGGAAAAAGCACCTTATTATTATCTTACTGGCAAAAAGATTTTAATTTCAACTGTTATTACATTTAATTTCATACGAAATATGTCGAGTGGTAGGCCGAGTGTACACAAAGCTGTTTCCCCACACAATGAAATCTCCATTTTTTTTTTTTGTCAATCCGCAATATATAATAGCGTGTGAAAGAGCCAAGTGTACACACGGCAACACAACCTGTTTTGAAGGTTATCGTCAATCACAACGAAAATAATGGAAAACAAGGGAGAGAATTGTTTTTATATCATCCAACCACACTGACTTGACCTGTTTCATTCACTACCAAATGGTCAAGTCAGTGTGGCCAGATCATATAGGTTTACATTATTACAACCGCCAAAAACTTATACAACCTTTAGAAATGCTGATGTTCACTGCTATCAAAAGAAAAAAGGAGGCCAAGGTGTGTTTCTTCCTATGTTCAAAACCTTACCAAGATGGAGGAGAGCTTCTCTGTTGAATATTTGATCCAGTTCTGACAATACTGAACAAGATCTTTTATCACCTGAGGCGTAGTCAGGACCAAACATCTCTCTCTGCTTCGAAATTTAACTGAAAATAACGTGGATATTGATTAAAATTCTACAAGGACCACAACCCTTCAGAGAAAAATCACTTGTAAATAAAATGCAATTATCGATAGCTTCCACAACTTTCAGCCATCTTCAAAAAAAGACACTTGACTACTCTCAAGCATGGGAAACGGGTATTTATGAATTAAAAATACAAATAAACTAATCTAGCCATTTTTTTTTTGTCACTCCATGATGTTATACAGATCACACTACAACTCCCTATCAACTTTGGATGTCTATGAAAAATATTTCAATTGAACTTGAGGACTACTTGGTGACTTGTTTCATTTTTTTTTCTTTCTCTCTTTTTTCTTTTTAAATCTTTACTACAACAACAACCACATTTGTTTCTTATAACCTGGAATGAGCATATAGCTTTTCAAGGCAGACCAATGACAGTTATTTCTTAAATAATCTAAGAAAAAACGTGGCCATACAATGTGAACATACAAACACAAACCTACGCCACAAAATTTGTCCAACTAGGTAGTCAAATTCATAAAAGCTAAGTTTTTTTTCTTTCTCTTTTTTTTTAAAAACTGATTCTCGCATTACAAACATTTGTGAAATATGAAAAAAAAAAGAAGAAATAAATATTCTAAGCACAGGTGACAATAACAACAAAAGGACTGTGTCCAGACACTTAGCTTTATTGCCTGCCGTTAGATCCAAATTGCTCGCACCACACTCAATGTTCAACAATGAAGTGCGGAACTATTTTGTTTCCTTAATAATGAAATACTTTTTTTTTTTGTCTGCGGCCTTTGTTACTTCATTTGTACAATAAAAATGGGTCAAAAAAGTCAGCTATACTATGCAACCTGGAGTTTTCTGTTTCACATTAAAGAAAGGAAAAAAATATATAGATGAAATGTAAAAAAGGGGGAGGAAAAACCACGAAATAACATATACATTGTTACAGTATGTTTCACATATTAAAGATTATCAACATCAGACTGGTGATGACCTGCACTAATAACTGTATACCCTTCCCTGTTTTTTTTTCTCTTTTTTTTTTAAATGTTTAAACTCTATTTGGTTTAAGACATGAAAACAATGTGCATTCTTTTTTTCTCTTATGGTTTTTTAAGAAGTACGGTCTATTCCTGCTGTCTTAAACTTCCTCGGTTGTTGTAAATACAAATAACACAAAAAGGAAATTACGAAATCATGTTTGAGTCACTGTTTTGGGCTGTTTTGTTTTTATTTTTTCTCTTTTTTAAAAATGTTCTTCTTGCTTTGTTCCGTCCTAAAACTTGGGGATAAGGAGTGGGTCCTGAAGTATGAATACCAGCTTAATTTTCATCCAGACATTCTGATGACTACTACCCGATTCACCAAATCCACAAGAACACAGGTCCACGTGCTTCGATAAGTTCACACACTCTCGCTCGCTCGCCGCTTTATTTTTTTTTTTATTATTATTTTAATAGAAAGGGGGATTTCCTGATCGGAGCCGCGTCCACGTTGACGGCCACCGTGTTGGTACAACTTCACCCCTTTCTATTAATAATTCCATATGCTGGGGATCACATTTAATACAGAACACACACAACACACACTAGTAGGATAAACAGGTACGAAGTTCTCATTTACTATTTAAAAATAAACATTAAGTCTTGCAATGCCACTCCGTAACCCCAAGCTCGAGGAATGGCAGGAATCCGTAATTATACCACCGTCATGGTAAGTCTGTGTTTAATTTTATGCGTCCTCTTCTTCGTCACCATCTTCCCCCTCGGCCCCTTCTCCTTCTTCGTCATCTTCTTCCTCTGTAACAATGAAATAAGATTAGAACTCAGTTAAGGGTCACTAATTGGAAGAAATTAAACTACAGTGCGCTAATGAAACTCAAAAGATAATTAACTACTGATACTGTCCAAAGGAAAATAAACTGGAAAAAACAAAAGCATCACAACCGTACAGCCATTTTTATCCTCTATATACAACCACATACGACACACTACACTACCCACAACGGAATGTGTAATACAAAAATAAGAGAACGAACTAATGAACAAAAACAATTAAGCAATCTCTCGCATTATTAGAATCGCCAAAAATAATTCAGCTCTGGCTCTGTAGCGAGGAAGATTTCGGTCCCATCATTACTATTTTTCTGGTTTTCGAGACCGGAATCCCTTCTTAGTTGAAGCTTGTCAACTGGTAACACCGAAAGCAAGTGTGGGAACCAATTTGTTAAGCACGAGCTCAGACGTTTAAAAATGTTACCCTTACCCAAAATATCTTGAACAAATCTTCGAAATACTGAACAATATTAAAACTATTTTAAGCAGCCCACGAAGTATAGCAACAATAGAAACTTGTATTTTTTTTTTTTTACAACCGCCTCACCATAAAGTATACAGTATGAATCAGGATAAATCGACAATATTTTTGAACGTGAAGAGAAAAAGTAAACTTGAGCGATTCGTAACAGTTTATCTAAATTTCAGTCATTAGAGAAAAGTTAATAATAATAATAAAAACAACTGAAATTGACTGAACGATTCACGACATGCGATATAAACTGCGCATAACAAAATCCCTAGCGGTAAATTATGAAAACATTGAATATTTGTTGAAAAAATTCCTTCCCGCCTTTTCCTCAGTACTGTGACTACTAGTAGATACAATAGCAAATTGTATACGGTTAAAATGCGTCCGTATATCAAACCTTATCCTCTTGCCACAGTTAAGTTCCTGAGAAATTGCCAGCAGTACTCGAATAAAGCGCGAAATTTAAACAGAACCTCTCCAAAACAGTCCTCTTGGACTCATCTCCTGGCATACTTAATAAAATTGCCTGTTGTATTTATTTACAGCAACATGAAGGAAAATATTCATCCCACAATATATATATATTATCAACTAAAAATCTCTAGGGAACTTCTGGTATTTGCAATTGGTGTCGGAACATTTCCCTTCGTTTAACCCACTTCAATACCAAAGTTAATTTTTCGAGATTTTCAACTGAAATTTAGACAAGCTTACTATACCTTGGTATCGGTTGCGAATCGGACATGTTACTCTTTTACTGTTGAAAATCACAAGCATTATCCCCTCCAGAAATACTGTTAATTCCTCCTGATTCACTCTGTACACATAGCTACGTGCTTTAACTATATTCAGTTCTGTGTTCCCCCTTAAAACTGATGGAATACGAGGTACAACTGTTTAGCAAAGCCATTTTGAAACACGACTGCAAGATTTTGGCTGCATTAAATCACGACTGCAAGATTTTGGCTGCATTAAATCACGATGGTAAGATTTTGGCTATAATGAAACACGACGGCAAGATTTTGGCTGTAATGAAACACGACGGCAAGATCTTGGCTATAATGAAATACGATGGCAAGATTTTGGCTATAATGAAATATGATGGCAAGATTTTGGCTATAATGAAACACGATGGCAAGATTTTGGCTATATTAAAACACGATTACAAGATTTTGGCTATATTAAAACAGAACAAAGAATTTGATTCTATGTAAATATCCTTGCACCAACTGTAACGACCGCAGTCATAAAACGCAATGAGATGCAAGAGATTGCTTTTCAATGAAATGCTTCCTCGCCAAAATACCAAATATATAAATACACACACACATACACATATTTACAATGGAAGGAGAAAGAGAACCCAGAACACTTGATAAAGCTGAGTAATCAATCCATGGACCCAACTGCACCGGCCACGAAATCGGCAAACAAATGTATTCCGAATACAATAGTACACAAACAGCGGTACAAAAACTGAAAAGCTAAATCGATATTACTGCTCTCTCCAATGAGAACGGACCGATAAATGCCATTTTCAATTTCCCTTCGTCGACACGGATCTAACGTTCTGTACACTTCATAAAAGCCTAGAAACAAAAAAAAGTTATTCACTAACAAAACTCAGAAACCAAATCGCAAGCGGGCTTGAAAATGAGCCCTTATGATAAGCTGAAACAATTGCAGGTGACTTCACGCTCACTTCCCATGTTCAACGGACAATGACAGCTCGAAGGTTTGAATTTTTATTTATGGTTTTTAGGCACAGGGGGAGGAAAAGGATTCGGGAATGTGTCGTCCAGGGCCAATCTTGAAGGTGCCATCCAGGCATTTACCAGGTGTGACTGAGGAAAAACCTAAGCCAGGGTGGTTTGTCGCAGAAACTGAACCAAAGACCTCCCGAATGCTACGCAAACACTACCATTGAGCTACGGCGGCTCGTGGAGTGACTTCAAAAAAAATAACATGATAAAGTCCATGGCCTAGACTCTAGAATAGCCCGCTGCATCTTTAGTAAAACGATTTTAACAGTTCAACGAAAGAAAACCAGTTGGGCAGGAATTCGAATTTTATTTATGGTCTTTAGGCACCCAAGCCTCAGACTGGGATAAAAGGGAAAGCTATCGGTCAGGACCTATGCTAAAGGTACTATCCTGGCATTTGCCTGGTGTGACACTCCCGAATGCTACGCTATTGCTCTACCACTGAGCTCGTTCAGCTGAACAGGAAATAAATTTCATAGAAAAAAATATTATTCCACGGCAATTAGCTTATGATGTACGTTGAAATAAAGACATTCCTCTGTCAGTAAGTAAAAATTTTCAGTCTGAATAATTGTTACTTATACGCACAATATACTAATCTGCAACAATCCTCTGTAATGAACACCCTATGTCAAATTAGTCATCTTATACATGAAATGTGTGTGATAAACTGTGATAAGGTAGCAAATTCCAGCTCACACTCGAGTCGCTATAAGTTCCTACATAACTCAGTAATGGGACGAGATACTCTACAAGAAATGAATACTGCCAGCAGCAAACAAACTTCAAAACCTGCGATAATGAAGTACTTTGCAGAAAAGATTTGCTTTCTGAAGAATTCAACATGACAAATACTCTAGAAGTAAAGAAATAAGTTTGCACTTAAAAGCTACGACCTAATAAGTATACAATAAGGTAAGGAAATTAGCCACTGTTAAAAGTGAAAACCACTGGCACATTTGAACAGAATCCACAAGAAAGTTATGTGTGGTTCTGATTGAAGATTTTCTAAGCTCCTGTTGCAAAAACACAAAAAATATTTAACACTAAACAATTGCTCTAACCTTACATTACAAGAACCTAAAGCTAATTTGACAGCAGAATAACACGCAGTCTTTAAATACTGTAAATCTATTGTAACCTTTGATGTACAACAGCGGATTCTCCGCCAGCAGCTAAAAAAAAAAAATTACATTTCAAATCCGTGTATTTCAATACTACGTATAAAACTGGTAGAAGCAGGCCCCGGAACAGATACACTGTATGATGCTAAATATTTGAAAGGTGCGCGAAAGTGACATTTGACACACTTCATAATTCACTACAATAGGAATCGAACTAGAATTTAAGGCCTTTAGGTAACTTTAGCTCAGGCCGTATGGATGATGGGGGAATTGGAATGAAAATTGGAGAAAACCGACGTACACAGTGTTTGTCCACGTGTCCTACATAGCACGAGCCGGGATGGAACCACGGACTCCACGCACCAGAGGTGAGCGTTCTACCCCTGAGCAACCACGGCCCGGGAATCCCACTCCGACACCCATTAATAAAGAGAGAGTGAAAGCTTTTATTTAATGATAAAAAAAAATCTGTTCGCGTAAAAGGATTAGCATAATATTAGCCTCGTTCAAAATTCAAGGCAATATTTTTCTGCGCCTTTGGCCATTATTATTATTGGAGTATGGTAGTGGAAGGGGGTGGGGTGGGAGGTGAGCCGCTCTGGGAACTTGACGTATGTGCTCCTTTAGACGACAAAAACGGATAATTTTTCTTATTTACGGCCTTTTGGCATCTCAGGCTGGGATAGGGGACAAGGATTCGAGAACGTGTCGGTCAGGGTCTACGTTGAAGGTCCCATCCCGGCATTTGCCTGGTGCGACAGGAAAAACTTGTCAGGATGGTCGGAAACAATCTTCCACATTAACTGAAAATTACTCAACTGGTCAAATTTTTCTGCTCTTTTTAAGTTCCGCCCTGTTAAACTAATCTCGCAATGGGCGTGGCTTATGTCACCGAATCTAAAAATCAAATTGTTCCGGGGCTTGCAGGTATTAGTAATGGCGAAACATCCACAAACACACGTTCTTCTGTACGCTGATCAAGGAGCCTACTCCTCATGTAATTACGTTTCCTGTACATGCAAACCGATCTAAACCCACTAAACCAAGATCCTACCTTAATTCTTCAAATCGTCAAACATCGCTAATAGTTAGTAAAGGAAAGCGTGCACATAATAGCAACTAAAATATATCCACAGTAGCCACCAAGCCTACTTGAGTCCGCAAAGAAAAAAAAAAAACTTCCAACAATAGACTAAATTATGGGTACTCTAATTTCGCGAAATTACCCGAAGCGTCAAACAAAATAAGCTAATATGGTAATAAGGATTCAGCGGTTACTGCGCCTCCATGAAGTTGTGTGCCTAACTCTCGAATCCCCCATGCAGCATTAAGTGGTGCGTGTTGAATAAAACCCGTACGGAACCGAATATTAATTTCAACTTTACATAAAGGTGGCCACCATGGAATTAATCTACCAAAGAATCTTTTTAATTCTGCCTGGTTTCACAACTGTTGATACAATGCTTTTCCGGACCGCCAACCCCTTCTAGTGCAGCCTGCATGCATCAATTACCCTCGCCTTCCCCTTCTCCTTCCGCTTCTTCATCATACTCTTCTTCACCTTCTGGAAGTTCTTCTTCCTCGTCCTCCTCCTCCCCTTCTACTTCCTCTTCATCATCTAGTTCCTCCTCTTCACCATTTTCTTCCTTTTTCGCTTTCTTTACGTCGTCTGTTTTTTCCTGAAAAACAAGAAAAGGAAATGCTTACAGATACATTCATGCTACTTTTGTTTACAAAAACACACACACGGTTAGTACTAAAAATTCACATAAGAATAAGCAATTAACGTTCTCATGCGATATTAACTGTCAAGCTTGTTTGCCAACTCAAAACGACTTAATGAAACTGGCAGTGGAACCCACCTAGAATCAACAGCCTGCCATTAGAACGCACGAAAGTTACTTAGGAAATACTATAACTCAAGCAGTAATCTACAACGCAATAACTTCCGAAAGCATGGAACAAAAGTTTATAGAAACTATTACACTAAAGGAATAAAGAACTAAGCCCACTGGCGAAGTTTGAAAACACTAAAGAGAACTCCCCTCACTGTGGACTTCACAAAACATGGTTGCAGGACCACTAAGCAAACTACCATCCCAGCATTCGTCTGATACCAAAACCCTGGAAAACTTGTCCGCATGGCCCACGTGAGTCACGGTAGAAGATATTACTGGGGCATATTTATGAGCTAGTTAGGCACTGTCTTTCACTCGCAGTCCCACAAACGTACGTGAGTATTTGGCCCAAATGAAAATAATAATGCTAGGTTCTCGCAATACCTATTGGCTACCGTGACTACTAGAACGTACGCCGCCTCCCAATGCTTATCCGAAGTTAGCGACTAGAACCACTCAATCACGGGGCCTGGGAATAAATTTACTAGGTAAGCGCTCAACGAATCTCGACTGTTCCGAAATAAAATCAAACATTTCGGACCATACAAAGTGGTTCACAAACGCGCCTGCAATCCTCGATCGAACACTAATTCATGGGCTGAAAAAACATTCAGATAGGACCGTGTACCATTCTCTTAACTTCCATTTATTGGTATCACGTCTAGGTCTTTATTGTACACTGTGCATTTTTAAGTCGAAACAACAAAATACAGCAGCACCAGATCGCAATCATGTAGCGTATACCAGAAGATTTGGAGGGAAAATTTGAGCAAATTGATTTCTGTGGTATAATCTACCGTATTTGCCGGCGTATAGGACGCACCCCCTCTCTTTGAGGACGATTTTCGGGATCATGAACGTTAAAATTCCATTAGTTTCGGCACTTTTGAAAGACAATCTTACGCCACGCAATATCTTAGATCCTTCATTCAAAAATTACAAAGGAAATGTAACGGAAACAAAGGCAGTGAAATACAATAATTCAAATTCAACAGTATAGTTAATGTGCCCACATAATATTGCCGATAATTAATTGTATTTGCCAGAGTATTTATTGGAAGCACTACCAACATATAAGACGCACCTTTTTTTCTTTTTTTTTAAAGGTGCGTCTTATAGGCCGGCAAATACGGTATTTACGGTTTTCCGACATCCATGGCTTCTCTAGGATAGGGGAAAGAAGAATACGGGTAGGAGCCGTCCTGAGCCTAAGTTGAAGGTATTATCGTAATTTGCTTAGTAAAACAACATATCAGGACAGTGGCGGATCCAGGGTGGATATATGGGGGCGGTAGTTCGAGCTCAAAACAAGGAGGGGGAGGGAGAGAGAGAGAGAGAGAGAGAGAGAGAGAGAGAGAGAGAGAGAGAG
>JAGDQP010000186.1:56564-93283 GCA_022664845.1 Lepisma saccharinum
GAGAGAGAGAGAGAGAGAGAGAGAGAGAGAGAGAGAGAGAGAGAGAGTGTGTATTGCAATAAAAATTCATACTGATGGATTACAAATAATAATCGTAAGTAAAATAAGATGAAGAATACGAATTCCTTTTTTAACAAAACCTTTTAATTCTTATTCATCCGTTAGTTTTTATTACTTCCTTGTTTTCCTTGCTATTTTCAATTTTACTTGCATGTAAAATGCACGACTAACCTATGTAAACTACAATTTTTGCAAATTCAATACAAACACGAGTTGTAAACACACCAACTTTGTTCGCACCACTTCTGTCTAGAAAAAGAATAAAGAATCCCATTTTCGCGCTTACGAGTTAAAGCATCGTGTACGCATTCGATCAGTTTCTGCTTCGGGAATTTGTAATCAAGTGACCACAGGAGAAAAGCAAGATACGTCAAGTCCTATGATTCCATGCAATTTAAGGAGTATCGTTCCAGAAAGTAGTCACTCAAAGTGCATTGTGTATGTCTTCACACATGGTAAGAAATTGGAAGCAGCGTCGCATCGACCGATCCACCAACGCGTCTCAGATGAAAACTTCAGTTTTTTCAGGACATAAGTACGTTTCTAGCAGACTGATGGAAGCTATAATTTCGTTTACTCCCACAGAATTTATTACTGTATCCACTTTGTACGTTGCAGTAAGGGTTAAATTAAAACTTGATTGAAGCACGAACAATGAGTAGCATTTTCGACGCATTTCCACAGCACCACGCAAATTGGGAACCACAGTGGAGAAGTTATCAGTAGCAACACCGACACAATTCAATGGGTCCAAATCACAACTCTCAGTAACGAGTAACGAAAGACGCAACAGCCTGTTAGTTTTTTTCATAAAGCTTCGGTTCAACTTGAGTCTCGCACTTACCATACACGTATTCATGAGCGTCCAAAAACCCTACAAACTCAAAAAGTTTTCCATCGTACACATCTCTCAACGAGATGCTGAGCAGAGCGATCTGACTTATATCTGTCGTCTCATCAAATATTATCGCACAGAACTTATTCTTACGAACTCTGTGCGCAATTTCTTCTTGAATTAAGGATCCACACGCACGGATCAAATCATTCTTACTAGTTAGTCTTGCCATTTACGACATCACAGCTTATCATAAGCAGTATGAAGAAAACCACCATCACCTATCAAACTGGCATGTCTAAAACAGGAATATTAAACACTTGTGGACAGATAGGGTTTATATAGCTTATTGTTAAGAAGCAGAGAAGCAGGTTTTGAGGACGGAGAGAGCTCAAAGTTTCGCATCTTGAAAAGAAAACAGAAATGACCACCTGGATTTTCGAAGTTGAACATTTTCTGAACAATAACACCAAGGTAAGTAATTTCTTGCGATGTATTGCTTCATTTAACTTCTGCAAAAGACTTGTTTTACATTTATAATACAAAGTTGAAGAAATCAAGAGCTCCAACTCTAGGATGGGTTTTATCTTGTTTAATATAAAAAAGTATCCTATTCTAGGGGGGCGGCGATCGCCCTTACCCAGGTCCGCCCTAAAGATAATGTTTGCTGAATAGTTTTGGATAATATAAATAGGATATTTGTTACAAACACAAGAAATAAACTGTCGTTTTGAAAAAAGCAAATATTGCACAAAATAAAATAATTGTGGGTCGCCGACTAGAAAGCATGGTGAAAGGGGGTCACGGGATAAAAAAGGTTGAGAAACGCTGGCTTACACTAAAAACAATATTTATGTAACCCTGTAACTGACTACTCTCCAATTTGAAAATACTACTGTAAAATACAAATACGTAAACGCAAGAAGTAATAGATTAAAAAATTAAGTGAGGGTAAGATTCGAAAACTTTCACGTGAATCAACCTTTTTAACAACTGCTTTTGATTTTTGAAATCTCAATCGATACTTTTACCCAAAGTAAGATCGACTGGAACCTACCAAAAATAATTTGGCGAAGTAATTTACTGGGGCAAAATGATTGTTGCGGAAAAGATTGAAGCTAGGGATGTAACAATATATCGGTTATTTCGGCCACTCCTTGGGGTATCAGCAAATGGACACATCCATTTTCCGAACTATTTTTAATTTGTTAAATATTAACAGTGACACTCATCTTTCATGGGTCTCGTTAGACTAAGTCCGTCCATGTGAAAATAGTAGCTCATGTTAGAAAGAAGAATATAAATAACTGAAGGAAAGCCAAAGGTAACCTCAGTCAGAATGGCACACCCGGGAATCAAATCTCAAACGAGTCAGAGGTTTCGATTAAGAACAAAATGCTTTGTAAGTGAACCACTCTACGCTCACTGTGTCCCCTGTACAATGCGAACGCGCCGGAAACTGCGCATAGGGGACTCCACATATTCTCGTCCTACTGGCGTAAGTGGGTGGTCACTGGTCAGTCCCACGCTCGGCCGCCTTTATCTCCCAAATGTCCAAGAGTACAGAGGACACTGGTACCCAATTTGATTGTAGGCTCTGACTCAGAGCGCCAGAGAACACTGAAGTGTCCTGGTCGGGATTAGAACCCGAGCCTCCAGTTTCGTAGAAAGGACTGAAGAAAGTTGGACGCGTTTGAATTGAAAAGAACAGGTGAGAGATGAACAATATTGGAGACGATAAAAATAAACTGGTTGGGACAGTGGCTACACAGATTGTAGACTGTGTTGCAATCGAGGACATGGTTGAAGGAAGTATAGGAAGGGATTTAAAAAAAAAATTCGGGCTGGGCCCACCTTGACAAACCCTGCTTGATTCAAAATTAACAAGAACGCTCTTTTTCTGCAGGTATGAGCTATCACACTGAATATGCAGATTATTTTCCATCTGTGTCATGGTGAGTCACGTGACGGAGCTGAAGCGGAATTTCCTCTAATGACTAGTTCCTTGAGAAGTCTCACTTATCCTCAGATTCATTATGCGCGCTTGTACTAGATTGCATCTCTGTTAGCTTTGCGCAATTCTTCTTGGAAATGACTATATTTGTAAACTGATTTAAGATTTAAATACCAGAAGCGTCAACTTTTTTCAAAACAAAAGAACATTACATGACGCAATAATTCTGAAAATACTCAAGCTCTTACTTACTTCAAATGAGACATTAGCTTCTCCCTTCAAGTTTTGACTAAAACCGACCAAAACTCTCTCTTTTGTAGTAGGATTCATCGTCTCATTTACACGTTGATACATAGCCCATTAGGTTAAAGCATAATGCCACTTATGAATTGAAAAGTGCAGTACGTTCTTGGCTACGATAGGTGACCTTCCGAAGTTTACTCGTCCCGCTCCTTGCTCACGTGCTGATCTCGAGCAATGAACTATCTCCGGACTACCTCTTCCCCTTTCCCGCAGAATGTCAAAACATGTCTGGTATTGTTCATCTCCCACCTTCGAACAGAAAAAAAAAAATTGCGATCGATCGATTTCTTTCCGGACCTAACAATCGATAGCTGAACTCGATCGACTACAAAATCACCAAGCATTTAAATGGAGTCAGTCCTGAGTTTTCAAGAATCTTTAAATACCTCTCTTAGGCTATCATTGAAATTTCCGGTGTTAACATGCCTCACTCCAGAAATTGAATTAGCTTCTTATGCACTTTCGAACTCCCCGCCCACCGAAATCACAATTTACTAAAGCTCGTTATTCGAAATCCCATGATAAAAGTAATGAACAAAGCAAACCAAGGACGATGGTGTGAATTCAAGAGAACCCGTCGCGAGGCTAGATTCTGGGCTTTCTTCATCTCCACCATTCCGACGATGAGTGCAGCGGACGATCCTGATTCGCTGGTTCTTCGATCGTAGCGCTTTCGTCAGACGCTCAACCCCACGCTTCTTACTACACAAGCGAAAAGGTTACTACAACGGATATAAAGACTGAATAGAACAGTGTGCACACAAGGCACGAGTTTGCTTGCCAGGTATTGGTTAAACGAAGAGCATCTGGACAGAAGATTCACGCTGATTAGCTGTTTTTCATCAACCAAATACTGCCGCCAAAAGTACCGCGCGCTCCTACACAGTGAACGAGCGCGCCGCAATAGCACGAAAATCCGATGACACCTTGACTTTCCCTGGAAACTTCCACGCTCAATCTTTTATCATAAATAGGCGTTACAAATTCAGAAGTGTACAATGATTGAAAAATATCTACAATTTGCACAAAGAGAACAAAGTACCCTCCGAATCGACGTAGCAACAACGGGTGACCCAAAGTACAAGAGAGGGGCGCCAAATATTCATTTATAAAGCACCTTACAATGAAAGAAAAGAAGAAAAAAGAAAGATTCCTAGTTTTAAAATGTCATGGTTTTACGTTCAAGCTTGAATGTTTACCCACATTTTTTGTTTTATTCATAGGATCTTTCATTTCTAAATTTCCGAACTTTTCAGCTTTTTTTAATATGAAAAATAAAGCACTAATTATACAATTCTTAAATTCATAAGTACATTGTGCAATATTACAATATATTATATACAGGCTGATGGAGCATTTTTTACTTTCTAGCCAAAATCTTATCCAATTTATTTCCCCGATTAACGAAAATTATCCCGAAACTGACCCGGAAGTCCGAAGTAAATCTCTGAATTAGCACAAATACGCACACGCCTATTTCAAATTAATAGTGCTCTCTTCTGCCACTGGACTCAACCCCTAAAGAGAAGATCTTTAAAAAAAAATGCGTATATCCTATTCCTATTAATAGTTTTCAGGGTTTATCCAGTCAAACGAAGTTAATTCCAGATGGTACCTAGAAACTAGGCCCTTGCCGACTACCTTCTCACAGTCTCTTCATCCCGGGCCTTAGATAACTGAAGTCCATAAAATAAATTCCAAATTGAAACTAATAATTCCTTCATATTCATAAGACGAAAAGAAAGTACCTACTACACAAGCTTTTTATTTTTTTGCCTTCTAAGTACTCAAACATGGAAGATCGGGAGGAATTAAAACAGTTTTTAACCCTAACTGCATTTTAATAACACATCGGCCCGTCACGATGTTACCCAACCCAACAGCGGGCATCTTAACACATTTTGCAAGGTCTCCCTCGATCAACAACGTTGGGATGGTACCGCGAATAAAGCTACACCCGATTCCTTCTAAAATCTAATTCTGTGTGTTACTGTTAAATAAATGAATATGTAATATTGGATTTCGGTTCCACTTTTTTTTTTTATTATGAAAAGCACTAATGTGATTTCCAATTAAAATAATGCATATGTATTGGATGAACTGGTTTAAAAAGGAAGAAATAATTTGTTTTACAAATTAAGTTATAAATCGTTCCAGTTAGCGAAAAATGAAGACTAAACTAGACGATCAGTAAATCCTGCTACGAGAATTTCTCTGGATGATCTCTCGTATGCTGACTGGGAAAAGCAAAGAGCATTCGTCTGTGCGCAGCACTAGAGACGACGCGTTAAACACATCACAATGCTTCACACCAACGTACAGCTTCTGTTAGGACAGAGCTATTATTACCAGGGCAAAGAATACGTGACTTAATGCTAAGAAAAAGTCCATGTAATCTAAATTTGAGTGTAAAGAATGCATACATATTGGTCTGCCATTAATGATTCAAATGTTTTAAAAATAAATCATGCCCAGTCACATTAATCAATGGAATCCAAGAGCGGAAACAAATGCCACACAAGCTTTTCCCGTGACCTTTTACCCTGCAAGTCTCATTAAAATAATTTTAACAAATTGCAAAACGGAAACAGTGGGCCCATTATTTTACACTCCTGAAGTTGCTGATAGGGACGTACGTACAGGTGGTTGGAGGGGTGTGTTTCCTGAGGGTCCGAACTCCAAGCCAGAAATTAAGATCTTTTGTGAGATTAATATTTTTGGCGTGTGTTTTGAAGGTTGTCCTGATGTCTTTTGTCCGTTGTGCCTAATGTGATTCTCACTTCTGTTTTACTCACTTTGAGGAAAACTCACATTACATTTATGAAGAAAAATACAGGTATATATATCTGCCAAACAATTTGTTACACGGTATTATGACTTTGCAGGCTGTCAGGTATGTTCATGCAGATATTTTGAGTAATAAATGCCTGTTCAAACCGAAAATACGGGAGCCATTGCTGCGACTGTTTCGCCCTTGCTCCAAACGCGGACTTAGACGGTCGAATTACTTTGCAGAAATTATCAGCATCGGGGTACGAATACCAATACAAAGTCTTATCACAAAATTCCTGTTCAAGACGGAACTACGAGAGTCATTGCAGCTCCCCCCCTTTCCCCCAACCTAACGGCCTGTAGCGGACAAACGAAGCCTTATCCGGTCGAACAGCTATACAGACATTATCAGCATCGGAGTACAAATACATATATGAAGTCTTTATATATATATATATATCATCATATTCAGCCGTTTTCTATCCACTGCTGGATGAAGGCCTCCCCCTTTTCTTTCCACATATCTCGGTCTGCTGATATCCTCATCCATGTAGCTCCTGAAAAACGCTTGATTTCATCTACCCATCTTACATTTGGACGTCGTCTCGGTCGTTTCTTTTCTCTAGGAATCCAATGTAGTACATTTGTCGTCCACCTTCGATCTGTTCGTCTAGCTATGTGACCGGCCCATCTCCACTTCATCTTCTTCGCACTCTTGATTACATCCTCTACCTTTGTTTGTGCGCGAATCCATTCATTTCTCTTCCTGTCCCTCCTGGTTATTCCTAGCATGCACCTCTCCATTGCTCTTTGTGTGACTCTCAATCTTTGATTCGTTTGCGCATTCAATGTCCAAGTTTCGCAGAAGTACATCATTACAGGTAAGACACATTGATTATAAACTTTACGCTTCAGACACATTGGAAGTTTGCTTTTGAAAATAAAGTGTAGTCTTCCAAAAGAACTCCACGCCATTTTACATCTTCTATTTATTTCATCAGTCAACTTTGCATTCGATGTTTTAAGCTGGCCTAGGTAAACATACTCATCAACTATGCCTATTGTCTCTCCGTTAATCTTCACTTTCTTCTTTGCAGCATGTTGGTTGTACATTACTTTTGTTATATAATACACAGCCATATTCAATCCACTACTGGATGAGGCCTCTCCCGGATATATAAAATAAAAACTGTTCGAACCAAAATACTTTCCTTGTGAGAAGTATTACTTCAAAGTATATCATAACGTAGCTACATTCCGCGCTTTTTGGAAAGTATAGGAAAAATTTGAAAACTTGAATTTTAAAATAGGGTGGCAACGCTGACAACTGGGTGATTGGGTACAGGAAACACAGTATGTTTCAATTGCATCGAATATATATACTCAAAGCTTGGTGCGAGTATGTCGAACTGAATGAAAGTAGTAAATATTTAATTTTTAAAATTGACTGGCAACAGTGGGACATCTATGACGCGCCCAGTACGTAAATACAAAGTTTGGTCCTAATACGTTCAACGACACGGAAACCATTTTTATTTCCTAAAACTGGTTGGTACTAACAACTGCGGCACTGGAAGTACCCAACAGTACCTAATTTGATACATTCAACGGTAACAAATATGAAATTTTTTTTTAATCGTCTGGCAACCCTGATAAACTACGGTACCCTTATGACCTTTGCCAGTACCTAATGACCATGCATGTCAAATTTAGTGAAAATCAATGCACACGTATAGATATTAATAATAATGGCATCTCTATAAGATCAATTTTAAAATAAACTGGCAACACTGACAACTAGGGTGTTTGAGGTCGGGAATACCCAAAACTTCCTTCTATCGTGTTGAATGATGTTTAAGCTAAGTTTGGGTCAGATACGGCAGGAAGAAGTGGTTTTAATTATTTTTTAAAAAAAGCTGGCAACATTGAGAACTTGGCAACCCGGAAAATCTCACCTATACCAAAAACTATTTGGAATATCGAGGTATGAATTTCTTAATTACGTACATAAAAGTAGTTATATATATATATATATAGCTCAGGCAATAGCACTTCTGACCGAATCGGGCGGTCCAGGTTCAAATCTTGGCCAAGATGCTAGACTTCTCTACAATACCTCCATACCTAGCGCTCTGAGGTGCACTCAACGTACAAATTGAAAACCTGATTACTTGGTATTCCTGGCCACCTTAACAGCTAAAGGCAGGCGAGCGTGGGACTGACCATTCCACCTCACTTCCTGCTGTAGAAGAATAATATGTGAAGCACTCACTAACTTTACATCGCACTGTACGGAATATAAAACTCACTGAATGGATCTAACAGCCCTCTTAAAAAAATCTGCGGATACAAATGTGTAATTTCCCAACCCTTTGGACGTCGCGCAAGGCCGAATTACTTTAACCAGGTGTAAACTGAAATACCGTATTAAATTGTGATTTTAAGTTTACCAGAACGATCTCACCCTCCCCTCCAAATTTTACATAAAACACATTTATGAAACTAACACGAAAATTTGTTTCAGCTGAGTGCCTCCAAGGATATTCGATGAATCTTCCGGAACTGCGCTTTTTCTATCTCAACATTTCAATTGACTGCCAAGACAGTAGATGGGGAACCTGGAGGATGAATATATTTGCGACAAGAAAAAAACACCACAAATAAATAACTTGCTGCCCCATAAATGGGTGCAGGAAATATGTAGGTTTTTTTTTTTTTTTATAAAGTACAGAATTTCTAATCATTTTGTGGTTCGAATCGTATGGAAGCTTGAAATTCACCTTTTAGTCATCATGCGATGGTACGTTCTTACGAGGTAACATACAACTGATTAGTCGATATTTAAAATGCACGAAAATAGCATCCATAGACTACCTTTCTGAAAATTTTGAACAGGATTCTTTTGAAATATCGATTCGTACCTATTTACGCATTGTAAAAGAATAGGTATGAAGAAGCTTGTCGTGATAAACCGCTGCGGGAATATGATCCAACCTTTGGGCAATGGGAATGTTGAAGAGCTACCTACATCTGGCGGTATGAGAATCATGGTTGCCATCTTTGATTCGGTTCGAGAATTTTAAACAGGCAGAGGGTCATGTGACATTTTAGGTGTAACAGCCGTTGCATACTGTTAAGACTGGTGTTAGATTCGCAATGTCCGGCTTCCGAATCAAGATTCTTTCACTAAGCAGTTAATGCTTACCCGTATGTCCAGCAGTTTAATCCATTTTTGGATCAACAGCACACACCACACCTGCAACTTTTGTCACGAGTTGCCTCACCTCACGAATTCATGAGGCGTTCGATGAGGAGTCAGAGGTAATAAAAATCTCCTGGCCACCACGATCGCCTGATTTCTGGACTTTTTACCCATGGGGCAGGTTGGAGGGTCACGTGTACTCAAGTACACTGGAAGAGCCACAGCAGAAAATTGAAAAATATTGCTGCCGTCACACTATACACACATACAGGGAAAAAACTTTCGAGCTTGACATTTCCAAAACTATTACCAGCAGTACCGAGATGGCAAGATACCGATAGAATTCAAACCAGCCATTCAAAGACTGCAAAAAGGATTTCAGATAATCAGGTAGGTCGAAATAAGTAACAATAAGTACTTTCAAGCAAGCATTAACTCATATATATTTCTTATCAGCGAGTCATTGACTGATCGGATGGCTGTGATTACGTTTATCATCTTTCCTCGACGCATCTTAAGGTTGCCGGGTTTACCCTAGTGACCTTCGAGTCACCTTTACTTGAGATTTTCCGGGAATCTCTCAACACAATTTCGAACTATGTATTTTTGGATAAAGCAAGCTTGAACAGACGGCAGTACTATGCCTCAGCTCTGTTAATTGTATTAGAAATATCAAGCCCTGAAGTTAATTTTCCCCACGCTTTCGGTATACTACAGCTCTACAACGCGGAGAAAATTCCACTCCAAATTTATGGCCTTTAGGTATCTCAGACTAGGATAGGATATTGGAAGTTAGCAAGCCATGGCCTAATTTGTAGATACAATCCCGAAATGTCTAGTGTGACAAGAAAAATCTATAGGACGTTGACCCCGAGGGTACTTTTTATGTGCGATCATCTCAACCAAGTTGGCAGGTTTTGCTCCCGCAGTCAACACAGCTGATCTGCGTAAAACGGATGCCAATTTGCAAGAGGTAAAATGAAGTATGACATGTTACGCAAACATTCTGTTCAATATGTAAATTCTAACCTTGCGCCCAAAGTATTTAGGATTTAATTAGCACTAAGAGTGTAAGATCTACTCCACAATGTTAAAAAGCTCAATCGACTCCTGGGTTACGAAAATGAACACCTGGAAAAATGTTCTTACCATATAAAATTCCGAATCTGTTTGCTGACCAAGGTAAATTCATTGCACCTGAACAAGATGTGTTCCATCTCAGAATTTGCTTAAATACGCCTCAAAGCAGGACTGAATATTACCACGGAGAATACAGACTAGTTCCTTCTCTAATTTGAATTCACTTATGGCATCTTTAGCTCAGGCCGGGCTGGGATACCGCCAGGGCATTTCTTAAGGTACTATCCCGATATTCGCGTGGCGGAACAGAAAAAAAAAACAGCCAGGATGGTTGGCCATGGAATTCGAACTCGCGTACCTACCCAATGCCAACAGTCCGCGAGTTACCACCTGAACTACGAATTTTCCACCTATTAGTAAAGTCCAAATATACGCACATGGGTACGGTAATCTTGTTTATTAACTCGGGAAATAGACATTTTGCGCAATATTATGATTTTGTCTTCATAAAATAACAGAATTGGAGGATTCCTCTACTTTTGCCATAAAACATTGTATAAATAAATCGGTAACATAGGGTTTAAATCCAAATAGAGCTTCATTTATCAATCTGATGAAAAAAAAAAAAAAAAAATTCCTCACCACCATAAATACATGAGGAAAAAAGTATTTCCTTGTGTACACGTAGCCGAGAACAATCACCAACGTTTCGTCTGCACACTACAGACATCTAGAGTCTGATAGGCTTTCTTTCGTTTCCACTATATCTAGTATGTGTAGGTCTCCTGTAAACGTAAAACACGAAGGAAACGTAAGGATTAGTTTGAAGTTCGAACAATTCAATCGAGCGCTACTCGAGTTCTGAATTTGATCTCCGTGTGCAATGTCGGTATATGACGAGTATTCATATAAGATGTTTCACATGTGTATGCTGAAGAATGAAACCGCAAAGCTGTGTATCCACTATTAATTTGACTATAAAAGCTATCATATTTTAAGGAATGGCATAGGGCATTGCAACCCTGAAGGTTAGGTTAGTACAACCGAAAACTAAATTCCTGGAACATTTCATGTGGGAGATGTGGCCTACAGAGGAAGAAAGGAAGATATACATATATATCAAACGCAAAGCTGACTTGTACTCCAAAATGTCTAGTTAAGATCTGCCTCCGGTTGAGATATTTAATAATAATAAAACCGTTGGGTAACGAATTTCGCAAAATGAACGTGCCTTACCGAACTTTAGTAATTTACTTCAACTCATTGAAATTGCGTAGGCAAGAAATTTCAAATGAGTCTAGCAGTAACAAGACGTGAAAATCACAAGACCACCACTGGAGTGTAACGAATCTAACTGGGATCTTTTATCAAGTGATATATATTTTTTTTTTAAAAAAATGAGACCTTACGAACCCTGCGCCTTTATGCAACTTCCAGAGACCTCTGGTCTCACGAGTCGGAGAGATGAACTACTCCTTATCTCTGCGAACTACATAATGGTCGAAACTTGGCCTTGGTCTTGAGCAAGGCTAATACGAACAGCGACGGTCACTACACGAGTGCCATCTAGAAGGCCGTACCACGCGACAAAGGCAGCACACGCTAATGAACACCCGCGATTCCTTTTAAATGACCTTGATCTTTATATGGAGAGAATAAACAGACAAATTACGGAGTTTACTCACTTGCCGAAATGGGTATATAGCATTCATTTAACCTGTCCACATGAATATCTCCCACACCAACCTTCACATCCTAGTTCCCAACTGTCTAGTAACGTTACTAATTTTGGACCCGCCACCACGCGCTTTTTTTTTTTTTTTTTTTTTGTTGTAAATACTGTAAATCGAAAAACCAAGCGAGATTCACAAATAAATAGAGAACCGATGGGACAAAACATAATACAGAAAAAACGTTTCTGGTGCATGAGCTCAGTTAGTTACTTTGTAAGAGAGTTCGCAACTACGTGATTCGGCAACCACATGTTCCAAAAACGTCACACCCACCCGAAAGAGGCAAATTATACACAAACTTTGCCCAAACTTCCGGTCACAAATTTGCCTCGCGGCATGACACTATAATCAATAAATATAAGAGATAAACGCGGATTTCTTCTGCTATATCTGAATATTAACTTACGAGCTTCCAGATCATAATTACACTTTTCAGCACGGCAAAGGAGGAGACTATAATAAGTTAGTCACATTATAAAGGAGCAAATATTACTACTCAAAACGAAGTGCGCACTCTGTTACCAAATCATATTATTCTGTCCAGGAGTTTATAAATAATGATATATATATATATATATACAGCGTGGGAGCAGTAGACCAACTCCTCCCTTCGGGGAGAGGCCTCATCCACTAGTGGATTGAATATGGCTGTGATTTATTATATATATATATATATATATATATATATGTGATGATTGAATAATGTTTTAAGTTTAATATGTGATGTTTGTTTAATGTTCACTTATGGTATGCTTCGTATTACTATACTATATTATAGTATCAGGGAAAATTTGGAACGTACAAAAAGTTCAACACGAATTATTTCAAACCCACTTCACACATATTTCTTAAGCCATACAGCTAGCTGTTGCTGCAGAATTACTTTTCTGGAAACGTGAGTTAATGCATTTACCCTAAACACCATCCTGCGAACTACAGCACTTAAGCACAAACAAACTTTATAAAGGGTTCTCGATCACAACGGGAACATCCTGAAGTTTTTCAATGACACCAGGCTAATGGCGGTATGGTACCCTCGATAGTAGAACCTGAGCCCTCCCCCGCCCTGAATCATAGTTGCCTGAAGACTAAGCAAAATTCAAAGGTACAAAAGACATCAAAAACGTACTACAGTACAGAAAAAACTGGTCCAATGACTTCCCGCTAAACTTCGCAATATATATATATATATATACTCAATAATAATGCGAGTTTGTAAAAACGATGGACAGCTATAGAATTTTTTTTTTTTTTACACTGGAATAGCCTCATGGGTAGATTCCTGCTTTTACACAACTGGGTACAACTACTATTGTTCTTATTAGCAAGGGCAATATACGATGAACTGTGCATTTTGTATAAAACTGCTATCTGGCAGTAGAGTGTAGCCAGCCCACATTTTTTTGTGATCGCTTAAAAAAAAAGGAGAACGATACGTTTTCTAACACAATACGGCAATATTGATCCTTATATTTGACATGGCCTACCTAGATTTTAAATCCAGGTGCTTGCCACATGTAGTAGGTCGGTGCGGCCAGATTGTTCATCTTTTGGTTTTTTTCCACCGACAATTTCTAAGTATCTAATTCTCTCAAGTATTACATAAATCCTTCGTTACTGTACTTTCAAGGTTTATCATATATATATATGATATATATATTTATTTATTGAATCGGCACTTGACGGAATAAACGCCTAATTGAATATACACAACGCCAGTTTGGAGTCACAAATTGTTTATACAAAAACAATTTCTTTCTTGCCCCCTCACTGAGATACTTTTTGGAGAAAAAAAAAACTACTTCCCGTTCAAACTACCGATTATACGTAAGGGTAAACTTATCAAAAAACACTTCTTTGATGTATGTTAAAGGTGTTCATATACGCACTTATGGAATCCCGCATACTGGCCCTGAACACTTACAGAACAGGCTATGGAAAGTAGGAATAGTCCTGTTAGCAATAAAAAGTACGGAATTTTCTCTTCAAAAGGAGCTATAGATTCAAGTGTGTAACATAAAATGTTAAGAGTAATCACAAATAATGTTTATTTCAATTACCAGAGCGATTATCTTGCTAGTGCCATTAAAAATATACTCATGAAGGAATTCAAATTCCCAAATATACCTGGCGAACATAACGCTTTTGCACTTACAAGCAAACATACTGATGGGGCAGAAAATATATATTTTTTTTTCAATCATCGTCAAAATGTTCTTAAATTGCTGAAAGAAACTTGTTCGAGAGTATGTTCATGACCGCCATCTTGAATGATTTTCTTAAATGGGAAAGAGGTCGTGTAATATACCATTCTGGGTTAGAATTTCACAAGAAATAGGTTAGTGAAGTTAAGTTTTTCCGTAAATGTATTATTGCTGAGAGATAAGGATATATGACACCCTGGAAACACTCACTCAGTTTTGAAATAACTGAAGAAATGAAACTCAACTAAATACAAATCCATTATCGAAAGGGAACTATACCCAAGAACAATTTGTATGCATTTGACTGTCATTTCATTAGTTATTCCAAAACAAAATTTGCGTTTTCAGGCTACTGCATAGAAGTGGCATATACTCATGTCTCTCTCAATAATACATTTAGCTCGAAACTGACTTCACAAACTAAGTTCTCGTGAAATTTTAGCCCAGAATGACATCTTGCACGAACCCCCATTCCTTTAAGCAAATCAATCGAGATTCAATATGGCGGCCATGAACTCTCTCCAGGACCCAGTAAAAAATTGCTGAGTACTTCCCTTAAATTCCTTTCAAAAATTTTAAAAAGATACGGATCATTTTCCACGGACAGAATTTTACTTTTATATGATCGATATCTCCTAAATTAATTACGCTGGAGTGGTCATAATTTGTATGCGCACATAGTTTACCATTATGACAAAAAAGCCCCATCAGTATTATATTCGCTTGTCAGTTTATGAACGGATACTCAAAAACTGCAGGGTATATGACCTAAATGCTACAATATATGAGCTTCCCAACAAAAGCACAATTCATTTGAACTTGACATACGTTACCAAGCACTCGAAAAGTACTAAAAAACGCCGAACGCGGTTGTCATGTAACCTAACGTTTAGACCAGCGCCCTCAATCTTCCGTTGGGGCATGTTTTTTGAATACTCCACTGCAAATCTTCCAATATGAAAAAAGTTGGGTCCAAAAAGCATCCCAGTACATAAAAGCCTCCAACACGTTCCGTATATAGAATAATAGTAAAGTTATCCCCTACACACTGAGGTGGGGGGTGGTCAGTCCCACCCTCGACCGCCTGTACCTTCCCAGATGCCCAGGAATACCAAGGTCATTCTGGTACTCAACTTAATACGAGGCTGAGTGCACCTTAAAGCCAGGCAAAACAAGATCGTTAACACTACCGTCAGGAGGGGTGGCTTTGGGTGTCATTGGGCATATTTCAACGAAAGAATTTCAAATGCTCAGTACTCGCATCTTATCACAGTTACAGCATGATGGAAGATGCCAATATGAAGGAAATTGTGATTTTTATGCAAAATAGTCTTCTTATCAAAATGGATGTTCCGATTGGAGGGATGACACTGCGCTATACTATACTGAGGTACTGTTCCACAACAATGATAAGGTTTCAGCTTTAGCTACTTTGAGTACATCTGAAAAAGCGGCATCAAAAACTAGCACTTTTACACTTGATTTGGTTTTCCTATACAAATTTGTTCAAATGATATTTTAATTTTTTATTTTTTTTGCCCAGTCACCCCACCTGACGGTACTTATAGGAAGAGTTTACTGCTACTCAACGAAAAATTCAACAAATACTAGAAAAATAACTTTTTAACGTAAGTCACGCGCCATACCAACGTTCAATCAAAAGAAGATACTGAACATGTTTATATCCTAAGGAATATCAACTTTTTTGCACTTCGGAAATATCTAGAACAAAGTCAGTAGTGTTAGCCACTATGGAAAGTTCGCAACAAAACATTACCACATGTTTCACAACCCCCGGCCCGTAGTGCCTTTAATACTTCTTACTTTATACAGAAGGCCTGATTTTAAGTACGAATTTTTATAGTAACGACTTTCGAGAATTTAGTCCCGAGCCAATAAATGAGCATCGCTACAAGCAAAATTTTACAAATAGAATAACTGATACAAGAGGAACAGATTTACGCTGATTCCTAGCAGATTTTCCCGCCTTTTTAATTTTAAATTGGGTATCCGAATTGAAGTGCAGGTACACATAAAGTAACTTCCGTGAACTAAAGTTTGTTGCATACCATCACCCTAAAATAAATAACACTTTTGGGACACTGATGTACGAAGTTTTAGTTACTATTAACATTTCTGCAAGGCAAATAGTTTTCATTAATGAAGTACAAAATTAAATGTAGTTCATGAAAATTTTGTTCACTTGCACTTGAATGATTGACGCCCAAAAGGAAAAAGGCGGGAAAACCTACTAGGAATCCTGATGCAATGACTAGCGCAGTGCAAGTTAAATTCCTATTCCAGATGTCCGAAGGATTCGGTAGACAATTTAAGTTTGGATGCGTGTGCCTCATCCATTGCTGCTAGTGTTAGGCCGAAATAACCCATTTTTTCACGAAACTAGATTTCCAAGGCCAAACTAAACTTTGCCAGCGGAAAAATCAATGTGGCAGCTATGCTAAGTTAGATACGCCGTTCAGTTTCGAAAAAGTACCAAGAATGTAAAATGTACCTGGAAATGCCATTTTCATACACAATTAATACTGTCTAGAATGGTCATATTGTAACGATATGTACAATCAATTTGAAAAGTATAGAGGAAAATATGGCTTTTTTTCAACATCTAAAAAACTACCCCGCTACCCCGAGGGAGCAATGCATTCCACATTTGACCTAGTTATTCTTACACATTTCAAAAGGTTCCAGTTTCTTGTGATATCCATACAAGTTACCGCATGCGAGATGTTCAATGAAAAACGCGATCTGAAGTAAAAGTTTTCACTATTCAACGCCAGGATAACAACATATTAAATCTCCTTAATAAACAGTTGTAATAATGCTGTTCAAAGTACAGGGTCCCTCCCTATAATTAAACAACTTTCCACTGTGGAGTTAATAATTATAATTCAAAATAATACGAATATTCGCCTAGATTTGTAATCTTGTGTGTTAACTACATTTGTAATTTAGCACTGCTACACAGTGCTGGGGATTTTTCGTACTAAAACTGGAAAACAAGCATGATGTCAACAATGCAACGTGGTTGCTTTTTCAGTTGTTTATATTACATAGTCGTGTTGAAGGCAGAAGGGCGAAAGAACTATTCTTGAATGTAATTTACCCCGGTATGTTTTGCGACGATCACACACTTCAATGGATATTTATTGATAAAAAGAGTTCGGCAGAATTTTAGAGAGCTGAGCGGGAATTCTTGAATGGAATTCAGTTTCAGAAAAACTGATGGCGCTGCTGCTCCATCTATGAAACGTAATCACCACTTTGTCCATATTTTCCCGTGTTGTATCAAGGTTGGTGTTTATTTCAAGTTTCATAGCTATGCCAATACAACAAAACTTGGGATTATCAGGCGGCTTCAGTGGGAAACTAAACGAATAGCTAAAATAGAGAATTACCCAAAATTTAATCATAAATTTACCCAGAATTACATCATAAAAATTATCTGACAACTGTCCAGGAATTACCAACGGTAGATATATTTAACCAATGCGTTCTGACAACGCAACGGAGGAAGACTTGAAATGACAAATTTACTTGAGAAGCAGCACATAGATAAAAAAAAAAATCATTAGCGCAGACTTGCCGGTTTGCCACACTGCTGGCTTAGTTCCTTCCCAATGCAAGGTGCATAAGCAGGTACAGGTCATTGTCCGTGTTAGTTATGACCGCCACTCAAATGATCTTCAGAATTTGGCTAGGGGCATAATATACCCCCGGACCCAATAACGTGTTCAATATTATGTTATTCAGGGTTCAAAATTTTGCTTTCAAAGCGATAAGTACGCACTAGAACTTCAATTTTGAAAACGCAATTATAAAAACTGAACCCTGATGAATTTGTCAATTTGAAGTACATACAATTGTACTGCTGTAAACAGAAGGTATTTATGAACGCATTATGTTTATACTATTAGAGAAATAATATTTTCAACGGGTAAAAAGGATTACGCTGAAAATAGACCCACACGCGCCTGGTTGAGAGTTAAGATATGACATCTACAACCCGTATGTTTTCTTGTAAGAAAACTTAACATGTCGACTGCCACTACCTCGTCCCTGCAGCAACCTTCCATCCACTCATCCTTTAAATCCCTCCCTCCTTGAAACTATTTGCCAATATACCTTCATGCTAACTTAAACCAGTTCCATTGACTACTTAAGTATGAAAGGACCTCCAAATACAACTGATAAGTATCCTTTCCAGTTTCAGAAGTGTAATAAATTACTTTTCACGAAAATCCAATTGTAAAACAAGGAGGAAAAGAACTACTTGATTTCACATAAATAACAGAATTCATGAGTAGTTAAATACACTGATCAAACCTAACATCTCAGGACAGATTAAGTCTGAATACACGCTGGACTCCTTCATACGTCTTCAGATTCTACTCATTTTGGAAAGGAAATGTAAACTTTAATCGTAGATATGAAGTGTCAATCTACAAACTAAGTATTAAGTGAAGTATGCAAATTGGAACAGCACGAACATGACGTGTAAATAAATTAGGTGATTGCATGTGCGAACTCAGCTTAAATTGACACATCTGAACTCTTTGACCTCCGGCTCTAATAAAGTGTGTGATGATTTCCCCAATTCAATGTTTACAGTGTTTAAAGGCGCTTCAGTACCCAGTTGGTAGCCGGGTTCACTAAACCAGATCTTCGTTGAACCGACCAAATCTTGTACACTTCTCAATAATGCCATGTCCTTGACATTAAATACTATGTTGGTCTTATTAAATTGAATTTTGAATTGCGAACTAACAGTTAGGTGTCCCTTTGGCAGAGCACATCTCATGCCATGTCAGAAAAAGATTAAACCACTGTCACTCAACCTGCGAGGTCGTCAGATGCATGAATACTGGGGTCCCAATGATGTGAAAACGTAAGCTACTCTTCCATTCTATAATCAAGCAGGTACCTCGTCCAGTGACAGCAAAGGATCTTAAACCAGAAAAGTATGCGTGACAACGGCTAAAAAAAACGCGGTAAAAAGGGCTCGCACGATGTAAAATTTATCCAAAGCGTGCAATTCGCTTTAAAACAAGCCTTCAACGCGGTTTGGCAACTATATACACACAAACTTGAGTAAATTCAAAGTTAGAAATTTGAAGTTAAAATGTGCAATTTCGTCACACGCAGGAAGCTTCTGTATGGATGCTGCCTTCCATACCTTTCCAATAAGTTGGCCCGGTAAACTAATCTATGCCTATTCATTGGTCCCAATATTTATTGGCTGAGTAACTAAAGTAGTATCTTAACGAAACTCCGTCTAACATTCGACCTAGGTGAAAGGTACACGGCTTGCCAATGTAAATAATTTTTCTTTTTGCGTGCGAAAAATAGACTTTCCAAACTAACAAATTGCTGATTCAAGTCAAGAGGAGGAAAACTTCTGTTGTATGGCATGAAATGTTATTTGCATTCATTCGGTCGCGTAAAATAAAATACAAACACTTAAAATATAAACGCCACATAACAGAAGCGAGCTAATGAATTTCTCAGTGAACAATTCAAAATACAATTAAATGTTATGCAAAACTACTATTAATAGAACAGATGGACCCCAGATTCGCAGTGTTACTGGTATCAAAAGTTAAAATTCTGATGTAAAAAGTTGTGTACAGCGTAAAACAATATAAACGAAGACATCCTGACCCAAGTAAGGCAAATAAACGGAGGAAAATATTAGCTTCACCTGGCACCCGAAGTCTGACCTTCCATGCAGTAAGGCAAGACAACAGCATTTGCTAAAAGCAGACTAGCTTATAGAGATTGACTTGTTACAAAACACGCAGGAAGATACTGGCCAGCCACAAGCCTTATGAGCAAAAACGTTATCAGATGATAGTAAATAATTCACGGGAAAATACAAACTCCCACCGAAGCGAAAAATTTCACCGGAACCCTTAGAACCTACGTAATCCAAAGCACAAGGTAACAAATCATTCAACTTAGGATCACGCACGTACAAATTCTGGGAAAACAAAAGAAAATCGACCAAAATAGCAACAAGAAAAATACTATTGGAAACCTAACATCAATCGCACCTTAATGTTAGAAAAGAAAGTCATGCACAAAAGCAAACAAAACTATCAATACAAGAAAAAAAAAATATTATTCAAGCTTAGGATCGCAATCCAACAACCTACAGTACCTAAAGCCGCAGAGCGGCTTCTCGAAGCAACCAGACTAATGACTCGGGAAATAGAAAAAAAAACTTCGCTAACAACGGAAACTGTACAGTATTCTTCATATATTTCATAAAACCGTATTACACTTCACGAAACACGTGATTCAACCTCAGTAAACTGTTAAAACACCTCATAGTCTCCAACAAGGTACTTTCTGTATTAACATCACGGCTATTGATTCCACTCTAGCCTCCTTCGCCGGGTTCCTCATATTAAAAGACCGCCACGTTCAAAATCCACGACTTCCTAGCCTCTCGCCGGGTGCCGGCCATCAATATACCGCGCAACAGAAATTGAGTCAAAGTTACACTGTATAACATGTATCAAACATACGAAAACTACACATTTAAGCAAACTATTACTGTTTCTTTAAGTTTTAGCAAGTTTGCAAGCCCAAAAGATACTAAATTTACATGACGTATTAACGCATCATATCACTAAGAGGCTACCCGGCTTTTTCTCACATGGCAACCAAGCGGCGAAATGTATTTTCATTAACTAAAATTGCCAAATACAGTAATTAAAGCATGCTGCAAGCATGAAAATAATAAAACATTAAGCCTTACTGCAACACATAACGGTGAAACATGCAAACATATAATAGTTTCAATGAAACAGTAATGTCTATATAATTTAGCGGCGTCAATATGTACACCATGATGTTAAAGATACAAACAAGAGTACTTACCTCTGCAGGCCTTTTTGTTCCTTTAACGTCTGCTTTTGCATCTGCTCCTGCTTTTTCATTCTTTTCTGTAACTTTATCAACTGCTACTTCTGCGTTATTCTCCGTAGAACTCATTTTTTACTATAGTTATGTGAAGACAACTACACGGAACACACTTTTCCCGTCTTTGTTCAAAAACGAAGATGGCGCGTGCCGAAGCTCGATAAAACTGTGATTGGCTGACGACGCTATAGATCTTTTAGAAGCTAGATGAAAAATGAGTAACTTATAAATAATAACCTATAATGTAACTTACAAATAAAATATTGTTGCTACTAATTTGACGATCCTTACTGAGAACAGAAAATGTTTCACTTGATTTTTAAGGGGCTGGAGAGTTCGTGCAATTGGAAAGAGCTTTGGGTTCAAGAGTAAGCAGATGATATTTCCGGTTCAACGCCATCTAGTTCCTCTAAGGCTTGTGGAAAAATGGTGAGTTGGGTGTCATGTGTATATGACTAAAATTAAAGCTATCATCATCCCATTGATTTTAAAATCAATTAATTTTAATATTCTTCTATATTTTATTTTGCATGTCGCTGCTCATAATTGATGGCATAATAGAAATTGCTTTACGAGATAGGATTGACGTTAAGTGTGCGTTTCGTAAGCCTAAAATCCCTACAGGTTTAATTTTCAATTGGAGACAAATTTTAAATAACGAATAATACGGTTTGAAAGTTACTTTGTTGTGTAGTTATCAAGTATCTTCAAATTCTAATTGTATAAGTAATTAGTCGAGCAAAAAAAATGTTGGGGTTCATTGAAACTACCCTTGTACTTGAAAGTAAACTTGCAGTCCTTCAACTTGCAGTGTGTAGTTTCAAGAAATGAATTAAATATTTTAAGTTGATGGCCAGTATTCTGGGGGAAGGCGTTTTGGATTCGCACAACCTGCCATCCTGAAAGTTCTAATGTTTCAGTAGGCTATTCCGGGTGATTCCTCGACCGCTATGTTTTAGAATACTGTCCCGCCGTTGTGAATTGACGATACAAACGGTATTGGCACTTCCGATTCGGTTGTCAGATACTGATATGTACTGAGCTAACCTATAGTCCCGAAGCTAATAATTTGTTTCCCATGTCGGCATTTCATAGTTACCAGATATCTACTTTCTTTAGCATAGTGCAAGGCTCTACGATGCAAGTTATTTCTACTTCCCTGCTAGGTTAATTCAGAGGATACCTGCGTAAAGTTAGCACGTCAAGTATATAAGAAAGAATGGCTAACGATTTACATCTGTCTAGCCCGTACCCTATATTAACATGGATAAAATATCGTTTAGGTCATCCAGGTATTGTATCGTATGTACCCTCCATAGCAATCATTCCCTTGTAAATGTTTATCCCACACTTCTATAAACACGTAGCGGCAGCCATCAGTCCAAAACAGTTACGAAATGTCATGATTATTGGTTAAATACGCACATTAGTTGATCAGTGCCACCATGCGAAAAAATATCGCTCTGTGCTGTGTGTAATTTTTTTTAACAGCACCTGACACTTTTGAGTGATACGCTATGCACATGTTTAACACTCCCATGTGCTCAACTGTAACTCGGATGCAGTTAATTAATTCCATGTGCTCAACTGTAACTCGGATGCAGTTAATTAATTCCATGTACTCGTTCGCTTTTTCAGCTTTGTGTAACACTTTACTACGAATTTCCGTTTCTACACTTTAGACACAGATTACAAGCATTCTGTAAATTTTCAGCCAGAGAAAAATATACTGAGAGACGTGAATAAATTCCTGAACAGCGTTTCTGTAGTTGGTTGATGAATCGACTTATTTTTTTAATCAAAACGAATTTAGATTATTATTTATTTTTTTGTTTACTTCCGGTTACAGGCACTTCTATAAACATTAGCCACAACCAACAATCCGTAAAATATTGAGAAAATTAGTATTTAATTTCGTTAAATACGCACACTACTTCATCAGGATGGCGCCATGCGGAGGATTACTACTTTTCACACTTCGTGTTATGAACTACATGTATTTTTCCACTAAAACACGGACGAGCGAGCGAAGAGGGGTTAGGTAAAGTCAGGTGCGGTACTTTTTTTTTATACTTTATGCACATCACTTTCACGCAGACTGCGACATAAGCCGCAAGAATATAGTTTCCCCTTCAAAGCAGTTGTTATCGCTAACAAACACATCTGGATTTCTTCCATTAACGCCAATCTTATGTTTCCAAGTCACAAATATTTAATTCTTCCTATAAATTTTGTGAAAAGCCACCCAATTCCAGACATTGTCAGAAAACCGTAATAAAATTGTTTTATGTTAGGCTGCCAATGAAACATTATCATACATATTTTACATGGTATTTCCATAACAGAAGCACTAAAAGCATTGATGGTAATAAGAGAGTTGTTTCTTAAACAGAGTTGCCTAAAAAGAATACGTGATGGAAATGAAAAAAAAGAAAGAAACTGCGTCGGTAGTGCTAAAGTTCTTCTTTTCGTTGTACAAGCACTTCAAGCTTCTCAGAATAAGCACTGACATACTTTTCAATAACTAAAATAAAAATAAAGCAAATCTCCAACACCCCACGCGACTTGTTAACGCACATTCGGAACTGTACCCAATTACTGTAAACTATATATATATATTTAGCTGACTTCAACTAGACTTTACCCGAACGTGTCTTAAGCAGTCACGTGGGGTGTTGCAAATTTGCTGGATGATAATGTTTCATTGGTAGCCTAATATAAAACACCATTTCATTATAGTTTTCTGACTATGTTTTATCCTGCAAGAAGATCCTTCACGCGAAATTAGGTTACGTGTTAAGTTACATTATCTTCTAATCCCACAACAATAACTTATAAATTGACCTTGCATAGGTTTTGAATATCAAGAGTTGTAGTCTACCATATTGTTTAATACCTGTGGTGGTAAGAAATTTCGATACTTTTCCTCTCTAGCATTGAAATGGAGTGCATTCTGCCGTAAAAACTGCCCGAAGAGACAAATTAATGCCGAAGCGGTAAGGACGGGTTTGTTATTGGTCAGATTCTGTTTTCATATGTACAACGACAGTTCCGAAATTTTCTCTGACATTAAAATATAGTACATTTTTGCGTGAAAACTGCGCAAAAAGACAGTCATTAATGCCGAGCTTCCGTCAGGTTAAACTCCGTTTTTATGTACAGCGATAGTTTCGTCAGTCAGGTGGTGTTTTCGGCTGAATTCTGTTTGGCATTTGACAACACTTAAACGCCATTTAATGTGTGGAACTCTGCATCAATAGTCCTGAATATTTGTCAAGAAACAGTACGCTTGAGGTGTCACAAGACCCACAAACGGATACTTCCTTCTGATTTTCTTTTCTTCAACAATGGACATTTACGTTTTCACAATCCTTATATATTTTACAACTTGTTTGTGTACATCAGAATAAATAATGTATAATGTTTTCCGTTACGTAGAAATATAGCATGGAATACTGAGAATTCAATCTTCTACGTCATACAACGAAAATCATAATCTGATTGACGTAGATCAAACCGAAGCTATATGCTTCTCCCTATGGTACGTTTCTTATTCAGCAGTTTGAAGACGAAAAGACAAGAAAGAACATTCACTTCATCACTTAACGAAATAATTAATGTACAAATCTGCAGAAAACGCTTCAGTAAAACACCAACACATGATTTTGATAACAGAAATTGCTCGAAACAATGACAGGGGTCAGTCTTAACTTGCAGTGCTCTTCTTATCACTAGTTCGTGTCAACTTTGATGTCTTGACAATTTGGCGCAGTTGGTTAGCGCTACTGTAGCTCAGATTTCCATGTCGGGGGCGTGCTGAATTATCTAGTTCTAATTAATTAGTCTATGCTTTGAATGTTAATTTCGGATGCTTTCAATACAGAATGGGATCCGGTATCATGGTGGAGAGATGTGAATACAATGTAGAGAGTTGGTTGTGTCCTTGCACTCACATCAGCCCTTGATTTAGCAAAAATTCATGATACGCATCCAAGCATTATATAAGAAAAGCAGCAGAGCTATGTGGCCGTTCCATAATACAAAATGCACAAGGCCTTCACACAAGAAAAGAAAGAAAATAGGAGGTTCACTACTTGATGCAAAACCCATCACGGACACCTGGAAATAGTAGGTTCTGCGTTGCTGTTTGCATAAAACCGTATGTCTATATTATAGTTACTTTTATTATATAGTGTTCGGATGTGTACAATGCAGAATCTGTTGTAAAATCAAGAGATGTGAATCCCAAGAACACAGTGTAGAAGGTAGTTGCCGGTTTACTTACATTCAAATTTGAATAGTCAATGTGAAACGAAAGAGGTTTGAAAAGCGCCTTTAACCGCTAATGAAATTTTATTTTATTTATGGCCTTTAGGCATCTAAAGCTCAGGCCATGATAGGGGATAGTGTCGGCCAAGGCATAAGTTGAAGGTACCATCCCGGCATTTGCCTGGTGTAACTGACGAAATACCCTAGAAAATTTCAGTTAGCGTGGTGGCCACTGGGATTGATCCCACGACCTGTCGAATGCTAAGACAACGCTCTACCCCTGAGCCATGGTCGCTCGGTCCGCCAGTGAAAGGTATTTAGATATCATCGAGACGTGTTTATGCGAAGATACTTTAACAGTAGGAAAAATGTTCATTGTTAGGTGATTGAGTCTGCCCGAGATCATACCATATTCCTAGTTTCGGTTTATGCCTTATTTAACTACCAACTTAAAACGCTTGGTGTCTTGGTACAGATTTCGTTTGGGGTATCACCATGTTTTTGTTCTAATTGCTCAAATTAATGTCTAAATTACGATTATTATTATTATGTGTTTATGGATAACAATTTGTTCCTTTGCTGTTCTTTATTTGTAGGTGAACGTACCGAAGCAGCGTCGCACTTTTTGCAAAAAGTGCAAGAAGCATAAGCTTCACAAAGTGACTCAGTACAAGAAATCAAAGGAAAGGCAGGCTTCTCAAGGCAGAAGAAGGTACGACCGAAAACAGCAGGGCTATGGAGGGCAGACGAAACCTATTTTTAGGAAAAAGGTGAGTTACAAACTATTTATTAAGAGCATTTCGTTACCAGGGTTCCCACTCACCTGGAATATTCAGGAAATCCAGCGTAGCACTAAAAAGTCAGGGAATTTGATAGCTTATTGTTTGAAGTCCATTTAGCTACAGCAGGCATTTAATGTTAGATCGTTTTTGAAATTACTTGGAGGCTAATGTGCCAACCATGAGGCAATTTAAGAAAAGAATACAGTGAAATGCTTTGCTGTATCTTTATTTTGGACTATGATCTATTTTGTCATGGAATTATGATATATATACAAGATGGGGTACTTGGAAATTTGTGAGTAGTGACCTGTGAAAGGCAGGGAATGTGATCTTGGCAAATGAGTGGGAACCCTGGTTACATATATTTTGTTGACTACGAATGCTGGTGAAAAAAGGGGGCGTAAGGTGTTTTTGAAGGCCACTGGTTGAAATACAGAATTTTAGATTGTACCATTTACCCCAAGTTTTACGATCGACCTAAATACGGCTTGGCGCTGGCTAGAAGCTTAGCGGTCGATTGTAGAACAGTCCTAAACGCTGTGGTCTAAGATCCCATTACAGGCACAGGAAAAAAAAAAAAAAAAATGATTGCCATTTTTGACACTTCAAGAGTCCAGTTATTTTTTTATTGACAATGGTTTCAACGTGGCTGCCGTTTTTATGCCTTGGCCCATGGCATTTTGTCATTTGTAGGGATTGATGGGAGCTTATAATTTCAGGATCCTATATCTTAAAACACTTAAAACTCGAATTTTTACAAGATACTTATTATGAGGAAGTATTCTTATGTATAGATTTCAGGGTTTAAATTAAAAGCCAATCAGAAATGTATTAATCCGAAATTTGATTTTTTTAAAAATGAAACAGAAGTAAAAAAATTATGCAACTCCCCAATTTCAGTATTACCAGGGCTGGAAAAATTGTCTTCTGGCCTAGACGCCAGTTACTGAAATCCAGCCGCCACAATAATACCAAATACAATTTGATGCGTAGGCATGCGGGTTTTGACCTTAAATTATAGGTATGGTATAAAAAGTACAAGCTTACCTTATGTACACGCTATCCCTCCAAAATTACATCAGTTGAAGGCAATTTAACGAATTTGTATTTAATTCAACCAGCACATAAAAATCAGAACTACTCGATGGTAAAAATTGGGAACACTAATGTCAAAACAATGCTTGGCGCCTTGTAATATAAAATTAAAAATTAGTTAAGTGCATTAAGATCATACTTTGAATTGTCCTTCAAGTATAAATATAGTATCCAGAAAAGTTACAGCACGTGAACAGGTCAAGTAATCATATCGCTTACCTGTTAGTTTCACGATGAATCGTACGTTTTTAGCCATCCCCATCCTTCTGTTTCTTTTTTTTTTATTTATCCTTAAATGTTTTACTTTGGAATTGGCCAGTCTAGTAACGGCCCGTCACGATTCGCCCCTTCCCCCGTATCGGGACGGGCGTAAGCCATAGTGCTGTTACCGTCCATTAAGTTCATTTTATCTTTAACGATTCGCCCCTTAGTCATTAAAATCCACACCCATGCTGCCGGGACCTTCGAGTCGTTGGCCTACCGCCGTAGACCGCACGACTACCCGGCCGGCATCGAAAGCTAGGATGCTACTTTAATCCAACCAACGAGGTTATTGTGAAACCAACAAGTAAGCGATAAATAAAGTAGATGGTAGAGCAGTTTGGAAGGGTTTTTCGAATCACGTAAGCAGACAAAACTATGCTGTCAGGGTTCCCACTCACCTGGAAAAGTCAGGGAATCCAGCTTAGCACTAAAAAGTCCTTGAAAAGTCAGGGAATTTCACTAAAATGTCTGAAAACCTGGAAAAGTCAGGGAATTTGATAGCTTATTGTTTGAAGTTCATTTAGCTACAGCAGTCATTTAATGTTAGATCATTTTTGAAATTACTTGGAGGCTAATGTGCCAACCATGAAGCAATTTAAGAAAAGAATACAGTGAAATATTTTGATGTGTCTTTATTTTCCCATGGAATTATATATATATATATACAAAATGGGGTACCTGGAAATTTTGTGAGTAGTGACCTGGAAAAGTCAGGAAATTTGGTCTTGGCAGATGAGTGGGAACCCTGGTTGTGGTTGTGTGTGTGTGTGTGTGTATGTATCCTCTCTCTTTTTCACGGTACTATTTAGCTAAACAAGTTAAAGATTTATGTTTTAGGGACTACAATTTGTACAACTTGATCAGACAATATAGATGCGCAAGGTGAAAAAAAAAGTTAGGAAAATCACAATAAATTATATCTGGGATTACACTTTGAGATTATAAAGTTGGACACACAATGAGATCAGTTTCATCTAAAGAGACCTGCAAAATTTTTGTTTGCCTTTCAAAACTAACTGTTCAAATCTCTTTTCAGCAAAATATATAGTTGAAATAACATTTCTATTCGCCCTAAGAGAACTACAAAAATTATAATGGAATATTCTGTAGTAAAAACATTGCGCGTGATAAATAGACTCTATAATTTACGTACGGGACCTGACTTTCCAAAAATTTTGCATGGGAAAACTTTACACTTCTGACGTTTTGATTATTTCTACTGGGCTTACGCAAGAGAAGAGATTTGGACAGAAATAGCTACAAGAGTATTTACACCATGTTTGGAATTAAATGTAATGGAATAGTATTGTATTGTCCCTGCTATTGTTTAAAATTTTTGAACCTATTCTCCCAGAGGATTTTTTTTTAATTTTTTTTTTAAATCCCATTTTAAGAAAAGTGGCTACACTGAAGAAACATTTTTGCAGACTTCTCTGTTGTGCTGTGTGTAAAATGTTTGGGTAACTCCAAGGATTCTCCAGTTTGTAGTAACAATGATTTAAAAAAAAAAAAAAAAATGGCGGAGGTAGTGAAGTTGGGAAATGGAACAGAAAATTTAGTGGGCACGAATTTCCCTGTTACCGGCCGGGAGCTTCCACCACGACCTGTGTGCACATACGGAAATAATTCCGTTAGCTTCAGCTAATGTGTGCTTGCCTTAAACACCACGTCATTTCCACTACGTGCGGAAGTTTTAATTTAGGAATCTTCGGCGAACTATGCAGTACTGGAAAGTTAAATATTAATATCTTTTAATCAGAGAGACTGTATGGTAACATGTTCAAAAATCGCGGGAAAGAAATTGGTCTCTATAGTGACCCGATCAGTTCGCGGAAAGAGGCACTTTCACCACCGCAACCAATTTCTGTGCGGAATAGAGCGTTCTTAAGAATTGATTTGATTTATAGATGTGTAATAGCTTGTCTTTCTGTAACAAGGATTCCGAACTTTTTTTTTAAATTCCTGACGACATAGTTTATTATTCAAAATGAAGATGTAGTTGTGAAACTTGCACTATTTATACGCATTCTTTTCTTTCCAGGCCAAAACGACGAAAAAGATTGTATTGAGAATGGAATGTACCGAATGTAAATACAGGAAGCAGATTCCATTGAAGAGATGTAAGCACTTTGAATTAGGTGGTGATAAAAAGAGGAAGGTAAGAATTACATTACTTATTTCATTTAGTTGTAGATACAAAGAAAATATTTCGTTTATCGTCTATAGCTTGTTACTTGGAGTGAAATTCAGTGGATGATTGCAAATAATTAAAGCACCAAGTATTTGATTTGATTGTAATTAAACCACCAATAGGCATGGTGAGCTTAGAAGGCTGTCAATTAGGAAATTACTAACGTGTGGAACATTTGGTCTTCAAGTACAAGGACGTAGAAGAACTTTAAGCAATAATCTTTTTACATTCTTTGCGTCTGAGAACTGTGTTCTCAAATATTCACAACTCATATCAAGTTTTGATGTGTCTGTTCATGTTTGTTTCGGCTTAATAATTTATTTAAGTCTTATATATTTAAAAAAAAGAGACAGCATTACCTGAAACTTTAATGATTTAAAAATGTGTAATATTTTTGTACACAGTTGAAGACCTGCAGGTTCCATTCGTAATTTTCGAGCCATTTTGTGATTTTTATCGTTACTGTTGAGCAACGATCTCTTGACGATAGATGGCAGCCTTCCTTTCGCATGTCCCAAATTAATTAATTTTTTCGGTGTACGAAATTGCAATACTACTCCTAACGAATTGAAGCCAAGAGAGTTCAAATTTTCAGAGAAGATAATTCGTAATTTCTTTTCTTTTGTGTTCATTGTGGAAAGAGCTTCATTGTCCAGGTCTGCGTACACACTACACGAATCATGCGATTTCAAAAATGAGAGAAAGAATTGGCACGGATAGAACTCTTGAAACTAACGGTGGGAAGCATATATCTGTGTTCACTACGTTGTATCAATTCAATAAAAAAAAAAAAGCAACCTAAGTGGATCAAGACTTCCACTTAGAAGATATCTTACCAGCTTTGTCTTTTAACTAGTATATAGCAAGACAAGAAGATTTGTACCCAGCTGCCGTAGCTCAGTGATACAGCCTTGACATAGCATTCGAGAAGTCGTTGGTTTGATCCCATCGGCCGACAAACCGAGTTTTGCCAGGGTTTTCCGTGTCACACCACGCAAATGCCAGGATGGGCCCTGGCCGAATCCTTCCCCTCTCCTATCTCGGCCTGAGCGTAAGATGCCTAAAGACTATAAATAAAAATTCATAGCATGATGATTTGCACCAGTGATGATTATAAATAGTTCCCGAATTTTTTAGATTTTAACATCGTTTTAGGCTTTATATTAATAGATAGTTGGTTTAACCCATTTTAAGAGTTTATTATTTGATGAGTACCATATATGTATTAAACTGACAGATATTTGCATTTAAATTAAATAAACAGTAAATGCATTTCAACTCCAAACACATTTCGTGATACGTTAAGGAGTTACCTTAAAAAAAAACAAAAAAACATAAGTTCCTATTTTCTCAGTATTCATTTAAAGATCACCACTTGCAAATAACTTCCTTTCTATACTGAATATAAACGGCACTCCCTGTTGTACATTAAATCTTAAACTATAATCTGTTGGATCCCAGCAGAAGTTAAATTTCTTAACACAGATACTGTAATACACCACGCAATTACCAGTTTCGCAGTACATTGCTACCACCATAAATTGTGGAAGTCTTCCACACGAGTAGCGAAAACTAGAGATTTATTTAAGGCCTTTAGGCAACTTTGGCTCAGACCGAACGAAAACAAGAAAACCGCAAAATTTGGAATAAGGTTGAGAACAAATGCATATTCGTGCACATTTATGGTATTAATAGTAGGAGTGTCAAGTATTAATGGCAACATTTCTTTTTCTGAAAGCGTGTTTTAGGTTTTAGCCGCTTTTAGAATCTAAGATTCGCACATTTGGTTAAGAATTGACTGAAAGAAAAAGAAAATTCGTGTTACGATAGTAATGCTAGCAATAAGGAAAAACATGGGGATAACCCCAAGAATCCGGGCTCTAGTTAGAACTTAAAAAGATAAGTACGAGTACAGTGGAAGAACCGTATATCTCCTTTTAATGTACCGTTACCAGTAATTTACACAAGAACTGGTTATCAACTTTCTTTCCTGAAAGTTAGAACTCTCTAGGCTTGAATTTGTAGGACCAGCATTGGAATTTCGTGCAACAATAAAAATACATTAGACACATAGATTGTTACTGTTTCCATCTAATTTTACAGTAACCTTAAACTCGACTTTTAATTTTAGGCAGTAGTGTGTTTGATTCAGCCATTGGTACCAAATTAGTATATACGATGAATCATTAAATGGGCAATACTACAGCAATTCCCGAAACGAGTAACCAGCTTCCAAAGATCGTTTTCCAACTGATGTTAAAACGTGATCCGAAGTACTGGTTTCAGTGGACGGGTCTAGATGCCAAGGGATTGTAACACTTTGAAAAGATCTCAAGTTAAACTGCCTTTGTTGCAACAAACCAAAACCTGGCGTGTTACAAAACCCAGGATTTGCCTTTTTTTTTTTTTCTTGAAAGCGATTCGAAAACTGCTTAATGAATTTCTTAATTTGAATCCTGGTCTCCAACTTTATTTTGGGTAGCCTGTGGCAGCTGATAGCTTGTTGCGACAAAACACATTTTAAATAGTGAATGCTTCATAGAAAAATGCAGTGTTTTCTCTCATGATGGCGTAGAGGCATGTTCGCTTTTATAAATTCATTGAAAGGGGTTTTCTTTTTTGTTTCTTTTTACAATGATGTATGCTAAATTCTTGCACGTGGTTTATGAGATGTTCTCACAATGTAGGTATATAAAGCAGGGTGTAATGTAAGCTAGTGTCACTGGTAAAACTTTGATACACAATAGATTTGTTTAATTAGTATTGGAGATAAATTTATTTCGATTATATGGTTAGGATATAACTAATTCAACATATATACACCATTAGGGTAATATTCTTTGCGTGGGTGCAGGTTCACAGATGAGAATAAGTTACATTTCTTGCATTGTAATCTGCGTGGACTAGGAATTATAACTCTTGACAACAACTTCTGCTACTAAAAATTCCACTCGACCCAGATTTCTCAATTTGAGATTCAGTACTGCCCTCGCGCAGAAGAGAGATTCCCACAAAGGCAAGCGCCTTTCATCTTGTGAATTCATGTTATCTGAGAGCATGACAAAGGGCGCACTCTGCCATGTGAAAGAGGTAGACGACCGGTAATAGCACTGGGGCACAAGGAACGCAAGCGTACGTAAAAAGTAGCCTTCAGCTCATCTTTTACATGGGACAAAATATCCATAGTTTGTACAAGGATACAGTATGTTGCAGTCTGTAAAACTGTTCACATGGAAAGGGCTAAGGTGTTCCCAGAGTTTGTTGTTGGAACTTTTAAATTCTCTGGTTTTGGTGCACTAGCTACCATTTGCTTTTAAATCTCTCAGTTGTGGGATTAAGGATAGCACAAAAACAGTTCGGCAGACTCTTTTGTAAATAGTGTACAGTGTACAGAGTTCGGCATAAATCTGCACGTAAGTACGTTTGTGCGTCCTGGGTTTCGTAACATGGGACTTTCTACAGGGATGGGTGTTGGACGTTAGTTTAAACAAAGGAAAAAGCATACATACCGAAATAACGTAGCACAATATTGTATCATAGATTAACCATAGTAGCATTTACGCCAAGTTTCACACAGAATATGGCATACTGCTGCGTATTATTCCTTGATTCCATTTTCTTGACAAGGGTCACAATCACAAACAACGTCCTTTTACTACAGCTACTCCAGACTGAATAAGTGCATACCACGCCCGTTGCGGTGGGAATGAAAAGACGTTCAAGGTCAAACATGGCATATCCTTGTAAACTGCAGAGTTCTCAATCGTTACTTCATTGTCAGACCTCGTACACCCACAATAAGATCAGAGACTGGCCCAAATCTTCATCCAGTACAAACCAAAAATACAAGTTGAATAATAAATGTTATGAACTGTGAATTCTTGAAAGTTGCTTAGTAATTGCAGAGATATACATTAATGAAGTTTACTCATGAAGCTGTATTCGCAGTAGGAATAAAGTCAAATATTATTTTATTGGGGGTTAATCATGCTTGATAAAAAGATGAAAATTCTGTTTTAGCGCTAATTGTTGTTTTTCTTTTTTTTTTTCCAGGGCCAGATGATCCAGTTCTAAACTTTCCAAACCATGTATATTATCTGTCCATAATAAAGACTTTGTTAAAATAATCTTACTCGTTTTTATTAGCATAATCTTTTATTAATGCTAGGTTGTATGCTGAGAGTAATAAACTTCAGAGTCAGTTCGAATGCGTGTAGGAAATTCAGTTTATTTTGCGTAAGCCTACACTATGCGTTAGTTGTGGGTGAGTTTTTGTAATCTACTGCTGCTTGGGTGTTTAAAATACAAAGGATTGCTTCATCAAGTTTCCTGTACCACAGAAGGAGCTACAGTTAATCGAGTAGTGAGTCAGTGCGTGCCGCGGATCCATTCCCTATCTTAAGAAGGACAAGAGATCAGAAAGTTCCCCAATGGCTGGTCTATGACTACGGTAAGTTAAGTACTAGAAGCTAGGGGGTAAGTTCTGTTCGGATGGTTTCGTACCGAGCTTGTTTCTCGAATCTTTAACGTTCGAGCATCAATTTACCCCAAACAAATATTCGTTAATACTTTTATAGTGAAAAAATGTTAAGTAGGACCCATCAACTTTGCTAGAAAGGCTGTGGCTGAGAACTAGTCACGTTGATAGTCCTTCATGAAGAACATTTATTACTTTCCCTGTATATAAGATGCCTGGAGTATTAAACCATCAGGCATATTTTAATATTGAGTATTTGATGTTCAAACGTTAGAAAATGCAATCATCGAAGAATCAGATTATAATTGATAAGTGTGAATCCAAACTCTCCGGATATCCATTTTTATCTCACCATTTTTTAGGTAGATTTCGAAGAAAATATACCTATTGAGATCGGTACGATATGAAAGTGTGTGTGTATATATATATATATATATATATTAACACGCTAGCGGCCATAATTTTGAAGATATTTGAACCAAATTTTTATATGTTGTTTCTAGGCTTAATATCTCGGTTAAGTTCGTTAATGAGCAAAATCGGTCGCCATCTTGGATCCAAAATATCCACCGAACCCATTGTTGTATAGAATACACAGCCTAAACCGCTGGGGCTATTGAAATCAAATTTGGCATAAAGGTACAACATCACTTTTTGATTATGAAAATGTTACCTAATGAGTTCAAAGACGCCATCTTGGATCCAAAATGGCGGACCTAAAAATCCATTTTCCACACCGTTTGAGCTAGAGATACAGAAATTTGGCATAAAGGTGCATTATGACGAGTAGCTTAGGGGAATATTACAACATTTGGGAAAAGTCGCCATCTTGGATCCAAAATGACCGCCCAAAATCCCATTTTGCACACCGTTTGAGCTGGATAAATGAAATTTTACTTGAAGTTGTACTATCACAAGTAGGTCACGACAAAATAAGTAAACTTTCAAAAAGTCGTCAACTTGGATCCAAAATGGCCGCCCCAAAAACCCAATTTCCAAATCATTGAAGGTAGAGAAACGAAATTTTCAATGAAGGTGTATGACCAAGGGGAGGTTACAATAAATGGGGCAAATCTTCCCTTTGGGGGCGCAGCCAACCGTGGGAGGGTGAAGATGTACTCCGTGGTGGTGTAGTGCTGCAGGGAGATTTTGGTTAAGATAAAGGAGGTGCATCCTCTCAAAAGCACTGAAGTTGGGAGGCGAGCCCCGGCTCCCAGCGAAACTTCGAAATCTACCTCAGCCTGTAGGCCTACCGAAAGGGATTTTTTAATATATAAAGTTAACTTAATTCCCACGGTATTTCGTACATTTCATTACACTTTGTCGAATATTATCAATAAAATAATAAAAATAAACAACTTGTGAAAAGTTATACATTATCTTGATACGATTTGGAATTCCGAAAAAAATTGGTTCAACTAGTGAAGATGTCTCGCAGCGACCCCATAAGCAGAGTACGGATAGGTAATAATATGTCAGATAGTTTCAAGATTCGCAACGGATTGAAACAAGGCGATGCTTTGTCACCACTACTTATTAACTGCGTTAGAATATGCGATTTTAAAAATTAAAGGGGACAAAAAGGGACTATCATTGAATGGTTTGAATTAACTGTTCGTATACGCGGATGTTGTAGATTTAATAGGGGACGATATAGATGCACTACAAAGCAACACCGATGTCTTAGTAGAAGCGTGCGATGAGATAGGTCTACAGGTAAACATAGAGAAAACAAAATACATGATAAGCCGAAACACAGGGAATGAAGGAAATAAAAACATAAGAATTAAGGCCATCTCTAATGCCGAGCAGAAGCCCGGTTAGTCCTATACAAATGCATTAGAAGTTTGATCAAAAAGATTTTGCCAACACAATCATTAATCAAGTTACAATTTCGCATACAAGTAGCTTCAATGCATAGCTTGCCAGTCAGTGATCCATAATTTTGCTATACCTTACGAATTAATTTTTACACATTTTATTTATTATTTTTATTCTTTAAAACTCGTCAACAGTGCGGAATGGAAGACTATTTCAGCCAGAAAGTTGACACGTGGCCGGAATGAAGGGCAGAGTGGGGTGAGAAGAGAAACCAGAGAAATCTTCCTTTACTCTGTGGTGAATGCAAGGAAGGATGTTTTGGGTGAGGTCTGCTAAAAGTTCTCTTTCTCCACCCCCTAAAGAATGGTCCTGTTACATCGGTGCAGAAAAGGCACAAGTAGTGTCGGTATTGATATATATTTTTAGTTTTTTAGTTGTTTTTTTTAGCTAGGAAAAGATTACAATGTCATAAGATAAGGAGACTCTTTACTATGACGACTCAAAGTTTTAAAGTAATAAAAATTTCATCATCTTATCTTTTTTCATATCGGTGATCCCGCAAGAAATATTGTAGTTTTATTTGGGCAGTTGAATCTCATAGCCGAAAAGCGGTGTGACATCATGTCGATGATACGGAGTAAATACCGGCATGATGCAAATTTTCCCTCCCCATTCTCTCTCTCTCGATATATATATATATATAAAATCATCATCATCATGTTCAGCCGTTTTCTA
>JAGDQP010000186.1:98283-126600 GCA_022664845.1 Lepisma saccharinum
CTTCTGGAAAACAGACACACATTACATGATTATACAGTATTTTTCGACGGTGTAGACTGTTTTGCCCTGTACTGTATGGCACCAATATTTTTTCAAATTTATATTATTCATATTCTTCGATTTTTCTTTCATATAACGCCCCTTAATTAATCCGAATAACACGGTCCAACACTGAATTTCTTTTCTGAAAAGTAATAGGTGATTGTAAGTTTTTTCAGCTGAATTCGAAAATTAAATTCGTTTTCCCGTATCAGGTCTTAATTTTTTGAAAAATCGAAAAATGCAATTGAAAATTTCACTTTCCTGGAACTAGCTTGGAAAAATATGTGCGGGGAGGGATGCTGATTATAATAATGTGAGCCGTACACTTCAATATATTAAACACAAACGTTTATTCATATAAAATGAATAACCCCCCCCCCCCTTCCACAGTCGCAGACGAAAGGTTTCGTGTGGTGAAAATGAAAATACAGTGCTACATTTCTAAAAATGCCTACGAAGTGTAAGAACTCTCGTGACAACTTTTGTTCTGTGTGTGAACGGATAACTCCAAAAACCAAAGCTCTCAAGGATAACTTTTTTTTTTTTTTTTTTTGTTAAGCGTATGAATTGAATTTTTCATCGTAAGTCGACATAAGCAAACCCTCAGTCCGAAATTTTGCTGTAATTCCAGTGTAGTGGTGAGTCTAAGGTGATGGCAACGGGAGTGGTGGCCACCCATCGGGTTACATGCGTAGGACCAACACGGAAACAAGACTGCGTTGGACCAACACGGCGTTAGACCAACAATAATATCCGGCGTACGACCAACACGGTAAAACACAAATCTTGATAATAATGAAGTAATTGTGAAATAATAATTTTTGTAAAAAAACTATCATGGATTGGCACCGCGTAAGGCCAACACGGCGTTGGACCAACAATAAAATTGACAACGCCCTAGATATATAGAACCTAAAAACATAATAAAAAATATTATCTTAAATTATTTTTTTAGACCAGGGCAAAATCCTGTGTTGGTCCAACGCCGGTACTACACTCCCGAAGTACCGGCGTTCGACCAACACAGGATTTTGCCCTGGGGTGTTGGTCGTACGCCGGTTCTTGCTGCTTGAGAGGCTGTTGGTCGTACGAAGTGTTGGTCCAACGCCGCATCCCCCACCCATCCCCATCCCCAACCCAGTGGTATAATTGCGAAAATTCAAATTCTATGTACAAACACTTTCAGCAACACAATTTCTCGTGCCACATCGCCTGTTCTATTGCCCATCATTTTAAGTTCAAATTCAAAATTCCACTAACCACTAACAGCTCTCAGGAAGCAAAACCCAAAGAACGCGGGCTAAAATTCAGACACACCTACGTCAAAAGTCGAAAAAAATCTGAAGGTACTGGAACGGTTTCAAGATTGCGGCCCAGGGTACACTGCAAAAAGTAGTTGTATTAATTCAACACAATGTGGTGTCCCAACGTGACTACCACTTTTGTGTGTTAAATCAACGCAACACACGGTTAATTTTGATACTGTGAAAAAAATGTTACGGCTGCAGTGAGATTTGAACATGAGTTGCTCAGTTAGAAGTCGAGCGTCGTAGCAACATTTTTTTATAAGAAATCTCGTTTATTTAACTTTCATAGTACATTGCGTTTATTTATACGATTGGGATCATTTATTTTTAGTTTATCTTTCTTAACCTACTTACGGACAACACAGTTAAAATCACATCCATGCCAGAGGCAGGATTCGAACCCGCGATCCTGGAGTCGCTAGACTACTGCACTAGCCCGCACGACCACCTGGATCGGCAACTTTGCTAAATCGTCAGACAAAAAAGGCACTAGATGCAAACGATATTTAGTGAACAACATTTGAATTAAACTACTACACTATAGATTTATACAGTGTATGGGATCAAATATATGTTGCTGAATCCCCAGAACTAACTAAGTTACTTGCACGACTTATCCCATGGTTTAATCACTTCCTATTTTTCAATTGAGAACCAGAATTCTCATTCATTGAGAATATTCTATTTCTATGAAAGCAAGCAAGATGGCGACAGCCAAAGACTTGACCAGCATTACTGATTTCTTATGGTAACAACATGTCAAATGCTGCGCTTGCTTCCATAGCAATGGAACACATTCTCAATAAATGGGATTGTGATCCCTAATTGACCAATGGAAAAGTGATTAATTCATAGCATAAGTCGTGAGAGTAACTTTGTGTTTGGGGTTCAGCAACATTTTTTTTAGCCTCTATATTGTTCTTTCCGTTTGACTATTTAGCGAAGTTAGTAAGACGCTCGACTTCTAACCGAGCAACCCATGTTAAAATCTAGGTGCAGCCGTAACTTACTTTTTCCCCTCCCAGTACCGAAATCAACACCGTGTGTTGTATTAATTTAACATACAAAAGTGGTAGTCACTCTGGGACACCACATTGTGTTGAATTAACACAGCTTTTTTTTTTACTGTGTATGGAATATCTGATCTGAGGCTACAGATACGTGGAAGTTGCTGTGGAAGAGTATCACTGTAAAATATTTACAATGCTATTACATAAAAAAAACTACTATAACCGCCTAATTCAAATATCAATCTGGTCTGGTGCAACGAATTTTAACGCATATAAAATATACTACGATATATATCGTCGTATAGAGGACAAGAAAAATGTTATGCCCTGTGTTATCCGTAGTTGCTCTTCCATAAAGAGAAACTCTTCCTTTCGATTAATTTTTATAAGCCCCCCCCCCCCTTCAAATTGATTTTTATAGATTATAAACCCCCCAATACTTCTTGATAGAAAAGACCTTCCCTGATGACCGGCGCAGACTCCAGACTTCTTTCGCCAATGAATCCAATCGTTCACTGAGCGATGGTAACAGTATGTGGATGCAGATAGTGACTACTTTGATTAACCAGTAATGTTTTGGCTTTTGAACATGACACACCTGGGTCAGCCATTTCATTCGCACCAACCCTATATATATATATATATATATATAGTGTGTGTGTGTGCGCGCGCGCGCGTGAATTATAAGTTACTGGTCTCACCACTCCCTTTCATCCGATTCACCCAGTTCTTTTTTGTATAGTTGAAAAAAATCCTCATTTTACTATTTACATTCCCGATAAAAAAAAAAAAGAATCAAACGCAGACATTGAAAACACTTCTATCAGAGAAAAAAGTACACACTGGCTCACTTATAAGGAAAAAATAAGACTAGAAATGTAAATTTATCTAAACAGTATAAATACATATGAACCAAAGAAACCAAAATAAACTGATGACTTACAGAGCATACTTTTATTATCAGATGATTACTTCCATTTGCAAAAGAGCAAATGGCTGAGAGGCTAATATGTTTGGTTAATAAAATCCGCCTTTGACTCAACCACCAATGGTGGAGAATGGTGAGGAAATCTAAAAAAAAATTGAGTTGCAAATTGGGTTTTGTAATATATCGTTGAAAAGCCTGGAAGAAAAAAATATGCCAAATCCGGGATCATTACGTTGCTTCTATTCAAAATAATGGTGGTCAAAATTCGAAAATGACAATATTATGAGACTTTTTCTCATGATGTAGAAATTGAGCAGAAGAGTACAATGTGGCCAAACATTTCTCTAGCAAAGTCATTTAGGCCTTAGGCCCAAGGTTTCAAGAGTTCCCCACGAAAAAAATGACTTCCCGTGCACAAAGTCTGTATCCATCTTTGGTATTTCCGTAACAAATGGGAATATGAAAATGCCTGAGTGACCGACTCTTTCCCTCATCCTTTCCCCAATCCTCTTCCGGCCTGAGCCACAGATGGGTAAGGCCATAAGTAAATTGAAACAGGACAACAAGACAGTACAGCCATTGGCTACTCCGTTTAATTAAGTTGAATAATTGCAAGAAAATGGGTAAACACAGCGTAAATTCGCATGAATTCATATTACACTTCTATGCTTTTTCTTTCATTAGGAATGTAATGGGAGGGTATACGGTGTATACCCACCTCAATTTTTTAGACATCACCGTATACCCACCTAAAATTTATGAAATACGCAGGTATATGGGATAATGAATGAGAGGTTTCGTTATAAAGAGAGAAGCGTATACTAACCTAAAAATTTAGCATTACATCCCTGATTTTTTAAGTAAAGAAATGTGTACGTACAATACATTCACACATTATTCTTGATATCGTATCAAACCCGATGTGAGCTAAAGATGCCAAAGGCTATAAATAAATTCAAATCCAAATTCATATTACCGTGGAAGTCCAGGAAAAAAGACTTTGGGGTCCGGGTGCAGACCGGGTTCCGGCCATTTGAAGATACCTGATCTAGATCACTAAATCTAGCAAAAACGGAATTCTAAAATTGAAATCAATGTCGTACAGATAAGGTTCATATCATTGTAGATCCTGCTCAACCAATCCTCTCCCCCAGTAGCTACAGCTCTGCCTTCACTCAACATTGACTGGAAGCGTAATAGTAGTCATTGTTGAAGATGGAGAGATTATATATATTGATGAGTGATATATTGAATCAATTTTATGTGGAAAGTACAAAACAACACATTGTACTCCAAAATGTCGTATCCTAGAATGTGTATCTAATTTATACTTCTATAGACGGGTCATATTTTATATAGTTACAGAAATTTCATGGATGCAAAACAAACTAATTTTTGTTAGTTCGCACTCAGCAATATTTTCGTTGTGTGGCCGATGTATCACAGCCTACTCCCATCCCCTTTCTCTTTCCTTTGCTCTACTACTCCTACTATTTGCCTCATTCACAGACACGCACGCACACACACACACACACACTCAGAGATCGCGGGAGACTTTCTTTCCCTCTGTTGTAGCAAAGGCTACTATAGTCTTACCTCCTCTGTGGTTGTAGTCTTGACCGCTTGACTCTCATCCTTCAGTGGTCATATATCACTGGATGGTTTGGGGAAGGAAAGGGAGGAGAGGGAAGTACCACTTTTTTTCTTCTGTCTTCATCCAAATAGCTGCTTCCCACAAAATAAAGTGACGAAATACATTTTCATCCTTCTTCTAATGACTTATGTGTAGCTTATCATACACAATGCATGGTATTATTGATCTTTTTTTTTTCGACAACAAACCATCTACAATGAAATACCTGAAGCTCTTTACTTCTTTGTAGATGCGTACGTTTTATCTCCAGCTATTCTAGCCAGACCAAAAAGGAAAGACTGAAATACGATACAACCATGGTTTATTAGCCGGTCAATCACATGTTGCCAAATTTCATATTATTCAAAAATATTAATCATACAGTTGTTTTTGAACCGTGAATCCTTTTAGGTACCTTCAAGCCATAAGTATGTAAAATTTTATGAATGAAAATGCGTTCCAGGGAAACAAATAGCTGATCAAACTTCCAATGCTTAACATAGGACAAAAGCCTGCTCCTTCTGACAGTTAGAGATGGCCTTAAGGATGAGGTCATAGAGAAAGTAAACAAATTTAAATACTTGGGAGCATACGTAACAAGCAAAAATGAGGTCACGGAAGAAATAAAAAGTCGCTTAGTATCGGGCAACGCATGTTTCTATTCAGTCCAAAAACTTCTAACATCGCAATTAATATCAAGGAAATTGAAATTGGAAATATACAGAACGGTTATTCTGCCGGTAATACTTTACGGTTGCGAAAGTTGGAGTACGCCCCTAGCAGGTGAATATAAATTACGTGTATTTGAAAATAAGGTCTTGAAGATATAAGGGCCGAAACGCGACGAGATGACTGGAGAATGGAGGAGACTGCATAATGAAAAACTCCACGGACTGTACGATTCACCAAATTCAAAAATAATGAAATCGCGATGACTAAGGTGGGCAGGCCATGTAGCTCGGAGGGGGGGGGGAAACGAAGATTATATTCTATCCTGGTTGGAAGGCCGGATGCAAGGAGGCCATTGGGAAGACCGAGCCGTCGTTGGGAGGACAATATTAGAAGAGATCTTCGAGAAGTACGTGTTTGTGATAATTGACTTGATGTTGCCCAGGATAGAATCCAATGGCGAACGTTCGTTACTGCGGCGATGAACTTGCGAGTTAGTTAATATGAATGGGAAAGGTGTTAGCTATACAACATATACAATAAATTTTACCTTACAGAAGAGGAGGTAAAGTCGAGAGCAGACTCAGTATTAGTTTTACCAATCATGGGTAATTCAAGAATGAATCTTGCTTTCAAAGATATTTCATTACAAGGACATTTTGTTGGTAAATCCTCGGCTAAGCTACACAGGACATGACAGAACTCGTACACGTGGCAGGAAATCGCGAAATGTGTACTATACAAGCAATATATATTTGCTAGCATATGAAAATAATAAATAAACACCTCTTTAAGTTTTTTACTGTGTATGCTTTGTACTTTCCAGTGAAAAAGTTTTCGTTTGTCCGACCACTTTGCTGATGAAATAATTAATTAAAATGAAGCATAATGGTTTCTTTGATTTCATCAGGATGATGCTCGGACAAAAGTCCAAACTATTCGGACGGCCTTATTAAGGTTAATGGGAAGCAACAATCTCCAACCAAAAGATTTCAGCACTATCTCCGTATATGTCTAATGTATTTTTATCGTTGCACGAAATTTCAAACTTTCAGGGAAGAAAGTTCATAACCAATTCAAGAGTTCTACCCATGCCGATTTTTTATTTTATTGTTCATTGTTGAAATGGATATCCAAACCTATAACAATAAACAAGAAATAAAATAATGAAGAAAAAAAAATCGGCACGGATAGAACTCTTGAATTAGTTGTGAACCCGAGAATTCGAGGCGTCAATTTGTAGGATCAGCATTGAAATTTCGAGCAACGATAAAAAATACATTAGACGTATACTGCTGCCATCTTTTGTTGGAGATCGTTGCTTTACATTAATCTTAAGATAGTTTCACTGCCAAAGCAGCATCGTACGCTGTATGTAAGGTGTTAATTGTGTCCTTGGCAAGAATTCAGGTGCTTGCTTAGATAGTGGTTGTTTACTGCTATGTATGCCTTAGGTTATAATGTGTAAATTATGCAGTAGATAATGCTTTCCAATATTTCTCGTAGAAAATACAGGGAAAAGCCCTGCACCCATGTGTAAAGCAGAAAAGGTCGTTCCTCAACTCCTTGGAACTTGAAGCAAGTTTGGCTCAGGCTGGATGGGATAAAGAAAGTGGGAGAAACCACGCACACGGTGTTTGTTCACCAGAAAGCCAGCATAGCACGAGCAGGGATCGAACCGACGATCTCCAGCACCAGAGGTGAGCACTCTATAGCATTGAGCCACCACGGCGTACTTTTTCAAGTGCCTCTCCTCAACCATGGCCATAATGGGTTTCAAATCTTTGGAAGATACTTATATACTCTGATTTTAGAAAATGGCAGATGGAAAACATTTTGCAAGTGTGGAAGTTAACAGAATCTTGCAATAGCGAACTAACACATGTGGCAAGCTGGACATCCAAAGCGTTCATTTTAAACTTAAACATGAGTTGAAATAAAAAACTAACTAAATTGTATTATTTATTCATTCCATTTCCAGAATATGAAGTAATTTCCATGGAGTTGACGTTTTTGTTTTCTTTTTACCATATTCCTTACAGTGAGAATGGAATTCTACAATAAAGCACGTATGGAGTGTTCAGTGTTTCGTTTCTCATCATGATTTAAAGAAAGCAGATATTAACATACAATGATTATGAGTTCCATGGAGTTGATGATGAATAAGTGAGACAATCTTGATGCTAACTCACTCTTCTGTTCTACAATAAGTGTACTGTAGAAGCGTCGGTCTTGTAGTATCACTCAAACAAGACTAAGATGGCTGCTTCTTGTCTAATGCATGTGAAAATGACATGCAGTCTTGCCAGTTTTTTTTTGTCAATCCATGGAGTTGATAATGTAAAAAAAAAATCAGTAAATGTAAGTTTCATTCGATTTAATTGCGATTTGTGTTTCGAAGGAAAAACGCTAAAAAAAATTAACTGGAAAACTAAACACACACATGTCTCAAACATGAAACCGAAGAGTTTTATTCCATGGAGTTGACTTTAAACATACTTGAAGCAAAATCGCATGTATATTATTAAAGTAAGAAAGTGGACAGAAACTGGTTTAGCTATAAGAAGTGTTTTAAGAAGCAAAGAAAGTTATTGCGGATACATCTTCCTAAGAAACTACACAGTTTCACAAAATGCCCCATTTCTAGAGAATGACCCATCTCAAGCATTGGTTCGGTATTGTCATATTTGAGAAACTTCGGTCATTTCCTATGGATCTGAGTGCATGTCTGTAAATAATTTAACCAAACTACTGTAAAGAGTGTCGGCCAATGCATGTACTTCCGGGTTATACCAACCATGATTAGGCAGCCGCATGACATGACGACTGACATTTTTGTTCATTTTCAACTTTAAATTACATCAGTTCGCAGCTGAGCTAGCATCACAGGGAATGGGTACCGGTACGTTGAAGATGACTGTGAGAATGGTACAAAGAAAAAAATCTGTATTCACATTTGCCCGAGACCGAATTGCTCTTACCGACTCATGTCATTAATGCTTTTTGAATATTTGGATTTGATTTTATTTACTTAGCGATCATTTAAATTATCCAATTAATTGCACAAATATACAATTCAAACGATTTGTTTCGGAAAATTCAGTTTTAGGTCCCTTGATAGCAAAGCTATAACAAATGGGACCTTCTGTTCCCGCTCGTGGTGTCCGTGTGTAGAAATTAAATCCCAGGAACTACAAGGTGTAGAGAGATGCTTGAGGTGGCGTTGGAAAGGTCTTAGCTAGACTAGCTCAGAGCCCTTGGGACCGTCTTGATTGAAGTAGTTCAGTGTTGCCAACCCATTAAACACAATTGTTCAAATTTGATTCCATTCAGTTAGATCTAACTGCGCCAAACTTCGCATAAACATTATTCGATACAATACAAATCACTGAGGGCTTCTACGTCTCCAAGCCCCCACCTAACAGTGTTGCCAAGCTTTTCAAATTCCATTATTTTAGTCATAAGAGCAGTAGAATACCAAACTTACCATAAACATTTGATACAATAGGAACATACTGTACGTGTTCCTGTCCTCAGGAACCCCGTTCTCAGTGTTGTCAACCCGTGCTCCAAAATTTATATCATGAACTATAAGGTATAAGAGACGTGCCTGAGGTGTTGTTGGAAAGATCTAGATTAGCTCAGAGCTACCGGAACAGTTTTGATTGATACAGTGTTGCCAGCACATTTTAAAATAATTATTCAAATCGCTTACGTTTACTTAGACCAGCCTTTCCCAACCTGGCATCCGCAAGACAATCTGAGCCGGTCCTTAAGACACATTGGTGAAATTACAGCCTTTTTGGCTAGCATTATCGAATGAATAGTGACAAGCCAACTAGTGTGATAATTTGACCTACAAGAAACTGCCTTTACTCCCATGGGAATCGACTCTGATTATCCTTGTCACCTTGCGTTAAAAGAATCTTGTCACCCGTCTTTTTTTAGCTCCACGATGAAGTGCGCTTAATTCTTTTAGACTCCAAATTTGAATTCAGTTGCCGTCTTGAAAATTTTATTTGCCTCTCAATTTTAGCATGTCGAATATTTTCAACTTTTAAAACTCTTTGAGTCCAAGTCTTTCAAGGAAAAAAATGTTACCATATTTATGGTTCAAGACAAGATTGAATCGACAATCAAGAAACCAAATGTTTGGTCCCGCAACCAAAACAGAAAATAATGCGATTATTTTTCTATTCCCTTAGCGATTTCTTGTCAACAACTGAAGTCCGACCTTTTAATGTTGTTATGACCTTGAAAAGAACATCTAAAAACCTTGGTCTTAAAATTCAGGGAATATTTCCTGTTAAGCAACGGAAAAATTAACTGGATGAGAAACCCCTTTCCTAGAGACAGAAATTAACTGAATTTTTGTGTGCGGACAAAATGTATCCAGTAACTTTGATAAGCAAACTGCTTATCTAAATTCACGTGATCTAAAGAGACAGAGTCAGCTACCAGGGAAGAAAGAATCAGTCTGGGAGTCACTTCAACTAGCGTTATGTTTAATTATTTAAACAACTCCGACTTTTTTTCTTTATTTATTCAATTTTGTGAGTGGTTCATAATTCCCGCTTTCCAATGTAGTCCAATTTTGCAGACTGACAGCAATTTATCACACACGATAAAATAACACTAAAACCTACGGCCGTGGACCCAAACGTGCCACATTATCGAACGTCAATAGTTTTAACGGGAATACCAAAGAAAAATTAATACAGTACAGCCTGCCACAGTTAGGAAGAGACGATGGGAGCAAACGTACATTTTAATCCTCTCCGCAAACCATGAACCCAGCCTTAACTGAATGTAACTCCCTGCAGCCCAATTCTTCTCTCCTCTCCTTTATGCTCTGTGTTATTTCTCTTCATTATTATTTTCCCCTTCACCACTGATTAACCTTTCATTCCTTTACAAAGCCTTTCACCGCCCCCTAGTTACCTCAACACTTCTTTCACCATTTGGTGTTTTCGTCAGCCCCTTTCCCGCCACCATAATCTGGCCACTGGCTTCAGTTGGTAACATGGCCACTCCTTAGCCCAAGTCCTCTCTATGCGTCTCGTCTTTTATCATGTGAACACGCTTCCGATGAAACGTTGTCATATTTTTATTGTTTGTGAAGTTCATGTTTTCAGATATATGTAAGTACCTTATTTTACCATCCTATAGGTACAGTGTGGTTGATAAATGCATGCAAAAAATTTCAGGGTGAATTCCTGACATAAAATCAAGAAAATAGTTCCTTGAAGAAATTCAAAATTATGCGTAATTCTAGAGCTCAAAGTCAGGGCGGCATCGTGACAAACGACGTCATATCTCGATCCATAATAACGAAATCGGTGTCGGCTTAGCAAATCACAATCGGAAGCAATGTTCATGATTGATGGAGTACCAGTCCACATAGACAGGTTTCGCAACGTAAGCCTTTTGTTATCAAGAAATTAAATCGTTTAAATCGAGCATACGTCGTAATCGCCAATCAAAAACATTCCTTAAATAGATGTATTGAGTTACAATTTCGATGTGATTTGCTAAGCCGACACCTCTTGCGTCATTTGTGACGATGCTACTATCTTGAATCTTTGCGCAGCGGGGCTCTCTTAAAAACGAACACAGAGTCTGATGATGCTTTCTTCTGAAAACAAAAAAGGCCTCTATAGCGAACGAAGCAAACATGTCTTCCGTAATGGGTTTCTGGTTGAAATATTTTCAGATGTAAGTCATCGTCTTATCACGAGGATAAAATCAAGGCTTAATTTGTAGTCCCCTTTCAAGGTCGCGGGTTATTACGATGCTTGACAACAATAACAAAACTCAACCACTACAGGAAAATGAATAAATAAGTTCAAGGCGAAGGAAGATTTATTGCTGTATTTAAAACTTGCAACACTGTTACACACAATTGTCCTACTATGGCGGCGGCATTACAGTGGTGTACTGCAACTCTGTTTTTCTGTGCATGTATAGAATATGTTTAAATATTTCATCTTTTACTGTTTACTATAACTATATATGTCCACTCTACTATATTAAGGTTAATGCAAGGCAACGGTCTCCGACAAAAGATGGCAGCACTACGTCCGTATATGTTTAATGTATTTTTATCGTTGCACGATATTTCAATGCTGCTCCTACAAATTCAAGCCTAGAGAGTTCAAACTTTCAGGCAAGAAAGTTCATAACCAATTCAAGAATTAGATCAATGCCGATTTTTTATTTTCGTTTTTCTTCATTGTTGAAATCGCTTGATTGTTGTGAATCTCAAAGCCTATAACAATGAAGCTCTTTCAACAATGAACAAAAAAGAAAAATCGACATTGATCGAAGTCTTGAATTGGTTATGAACTTTCTTCCCTGCAAGTTTGAACTTCCTAGGCTTGAATTTGTAGGAGCAACACTGAAATTTCATGCAACGATAAAAATACATTAGACATATACGGAGGTAGTGCTGCCCTCTTTTGTTGGAGATTATTGTTTTACATTAACCTTAATGTACAGTAATTTAGGTACAACTACTGTATATAGGCTTGTCGTCATACATACCGGATTTGCCGGGACAGTCCTGGTTTTAAGGCCCTGTCGGTTTTCTTATTGTCCTAGTTTATGCATATCGTCACCTTGGAACCAGAAGGTACTATGTCCACTTTTTGGTAAAATGGAGTTAACACTGCAGTCGAAGACCTTGTACTGAAGGGCATCAACCCCCAAAATAATCTCTCACAAAACGACCTTCAAGTGGTTAGAAATGTAATTAATTTATACAGACTTTAAATGGAACTTCAAACTGTTTTTTTCTCAAAAGTAGCTGATGTTGATATAGTAAGTACCTTCTGCTTCCAAGATGACGATATTTATTTTTGGAAAGTAGCAATATATTAAAAGTAGCCAATAACATAGTCAAACAGCTACAGTAAAACGAAAAATTTACAGAAGAACCAACTGCAATTTACTTCTGTCTGTTACACTGCGTTGGAAATATTGCTGTATGGATTTCCATGGTTAATCTTCATTTCGTAAACTTTGTGTATTTGGGCCATTTTTAGTAAGCCATGACCCGGGCGGGATTCGAACTCGAAACCTTGGAAGTCGCTGGCCTGACTACACGACTACCGTGAAACTTCCAAGCAAAATATTCGTACTTGGAACCCGTTAATTCGACGCACACGTGTTGTTATTGTTCATTAGAATTTTCTGTGTCGCATGGTGGAGATTCTGATAATCTATGAACAACAGAACATAAATGAAGCTACCTAGTCACCGTAGCTCAATGGTAAAGAGTAGGCGTAGCATTCGGGAGGTCGTGCGTTCGATCCTAGAGGACGACCACGCGGACTAATGTTTTCCCTCAGTCACAGCAGGCAAATGCTGGGATGGGACCTTCAACATAGGCCCTTGCCGAAACCTTTCTCTTCCACTATCCCAGCCTGAACCTTAGATGCCTAAAGGCCATAAATAAAAATTAAATTCAATAAATGAAGCTGGGGAACTGCTGCTGGAAGTAAATCGGCTGCACAAGAAGCAACTTTCGCATATCGTACTGCCGTGTACGATCGGTGGAATGAACATCAAACTTAATGAAAATGAGTGTTTAACAGAAAATTTCGCTTTGGGGAACGAAATGCGAGTTAATCTTTGTATGTATAATCTATAATTGGGTCTGGAAATTGTAAATTACATTTCTACATGCACAGACACGTGAAAAATAATTACGAAAAGCTGATGCTTGTTATTGTGCATAATTTTAAACCTTCAGAAAGGGTTAAAAAATATAGCTATTTGATTTCCAAGAGCTGTTTGATGAAACCTCTGAACAGATAGGTAATCAAATAGTTAAAACGCTGTAAAAAGAATACGTATTAAACAAAGTTGTTTGTTTCTGTGCAGACAATGCCAACACGAATTTTGGCGGAGTAAACCGAAAGAAAATGTTCATTACAGCTTAAAGAGAAACCTGATGGTAAAATTGTAGGCATTGGTTGCAGACCACATACTGTTTATAACTGTATCCGAACAGCTGTTGACAGACTCCCAGTGGTAAACTTTATTTTTATATGGGCCAGTCTAGTATAGTAACTTTGGACTTCGGCCCGTCACGATTCGCGTTTAGCTGTTAAAATTCAGACCTATGCTCCTGCCGGGACCTTCAAGTCGATGGCCTACCGCAACAGACCACCCGGCCGACAGACTCCCAGTGGATGTCGACAGTTAATATATATAAATATGTTGAAATTAACACAGTCCGAGTATCGTCATTATTATTTTTTTTTTTTTTGTGAAGAAGTTGCAATTGAGTACAAGAACTTGAGATACATGGTAGTAAGCGTCTTCTCTCTCTTGTCGACCCTTGAACGAACACTTCCCTTTTTTTGAAGCACTTAAGTCGTACTTTCCTTCTAAAGAAAAATGCCCCGTTTTAATTGAGATTTTCTTCCAACAATCCCACAGCTGAGTTCTTCCTATGGTTTGTTCATAATCAACTAAGCTTTGTTTAATACACTTATTCTCATCTTAGAAAGCGCTAGAGCTACAGCTGAAGCAACAAAATTACGTAATTACGTCAAAATATTGAAAGTCGTAAAGATGAAGGGTTTCATTCGTTTGGAAGCAAGAGAATCTTGAAGATCGCAGAAGAAAATGGATTGATTATTTTGCGCGAATTCGCAAAAACAAAACAAAACAACAACAACAAAAAAAAAAAAAGAAAAAAAGAAAAAAAAAAACATGGGTGGTGGTAAAATTTCGGTGGCTGTGAAATGTCCTCTTGGATATCATTAAAGCGGTTGAATATTAACGGTGTAGATCACCCCCGCTATCTGGGTATGATCTTTCCATTGATTTACATGGGAATTGTTTTTCTATTCTTATGTCTCTCAGGAGCGCGATTTTTAACTTTTGTTTTCGCCTGGTGTTTCGTCATGATTTCTTTGTTTCATGCTGTTTTATACGTAGAAATGCAATATTTTACACACGAACAGTATAATTTAACGTTGACATACCAGGTTCGTAAATATGAAACCGGAATTTATGTATAGAAAAGGCACAGTGATTGGATGACCATGCTAAGAACTATTTTATTATCGAAGTATTGGCCATCGCTAGCGATACATTTCTGCCATCGTTCCGGCAATGTGTGGATGCCAGACCCTGTGCCTCTTGTGCTGCAAACCAGTCATCAAGCCATTTTCGTAAGATGTGAAGCGCTGGTCAGCAAGTGCGTGTCCCATGGATGCAAATAAGTGAAAATCGGAAGGCGCCAAGTCTGGTGAGTAAGCCGCATGCGGAAGGATTTCCCAGCCAAACGTCGCAATCGTTTCCTTGACCGGTTTTGCTGTGGGAGGGTGTATTATCGTGAAGCACAATCACTTTATGTTGTCTTTGGTCATATTCTGGTCGTTTTTCACGTAAAGCTTGATGCAAATCGATCATTTGTTGTCGGTAACGTTTTATATTAATGGTTTCGCCAGGTTCCAGCAGTTCATAATAGATCACTCCCTTCTGATCCCACCAAACACAAAGCATTGTCTTCCGTCCATAGCAATTTGGTCCTGCAGTTGATGTCTTTTACGCTTAGGATTCTCGAAATAAATCCACTTTTCGTCACCAGTCAGAATTTGATGGAGAAATGATTTCCTTTTGTACCTGGCGAGCAGAATTTCGCAAGTGGTTTTTCGGTTTTCCTGCTGTCGTTCATTTTTTCACGTGGAACCCATTTTCCCCACCTTCTGAATCTTGCCCATGGCTTTTAAACGTATGGGGTGGGCCACGGTGGCTCAGTTGGTAGTGCGCTCACCTCTGGGACTAGGAGTCGTCGGATCGATGCCATGTGGGCTATGTGGTGTACAAACACCGTGTGCGTGGGTTTTCTCGGGGTACTCCCGTTTCCTCCCACTTTCTTCATTCCACTAATTCATCCCATCATCCATACGGCCTGAGCCATAGTTGCCTAAAGGCCTTAAAATAAAATCAGTTCAGTTAAACGTATGGAAACTACTTCTCGTGTCACATTTAAATGATCCGCGAGTTGTTGTTGCGTTTGAGCGTCATCCTCATCCATCAAAGCTAGCAATTCGCTGTCTGCAAACTTTTTCGGTGGTCTTCCACGTTCTTCGTTTCTCACGTCAAAATCGCCACTTTTAAATTTTGTAAACCACTCATAGCACTGTGACTTACCAAAAGCATGATCACCGTAAGCTTCGACAAGCATGCGATGCGATTCTGCAGCAGTTTTCTTCAAATGGTAACAAACAATCAATGCTGTCCGCACATCGTAGTTTGTAGGTACAAACTGCGCCATGTTCAACGCTATTAAACACTACATGACATGAAGCTTGTCTGGTTGTTAGTTGCAAATCGTTATCAGCAGTCAAAACAAGCAAGTGGCGCCAAGGACGCAGTTTTACGGTAACCACAGTGACAGCTAACGCCATATATGCACAAATTCCGATTTCATATTTACACACCTGGTACTGTGATTTCTTCTATGGTAAACTATTATTAATACATTATACTCTTATGTTTGAAGAAACTTTACAAACCAAAATAAGAATCAACATAATAACCAAGGCAAATTTCATGGAAGCGGAACTTGAATATTCTACTTCTTCAAGATAAGTAAAACGATTCCTATCTAAATAAATGGACAAGTCATACCAAGATGGCTGGAGTGATCTACACCGTTAAGAAAGCTGCTGACTATTAATTTCAAGTCAAACATTACAGAGGACACTCGTAATTATTTGACGAACTACAGGGTCTGTGCCAAAAATATGTGTAGAATGATGTGTTCCCTCCGACGCGGACGGCTGTAGTGGGTTGGCGGGAAAGGTGGTGGTGGTGCATCTTGGGTAAGCAACGCAAGCCACGTCAGTTCCCTGCTCGCCGTTAACAGTGTCCGGATCGCTCCTAGACTGAACCAACCCCCTGTTCGACTTCACGATGCCACGTTCAATGGACCAACGATATGCGATCAAATTTTGTGTCAAGCTCGGAAAATCGGGATCGGACCATGACTAAGGATGCTTACGGGGATGAAGCAATGTCCCACGGAATGGTTTTCCGCTGCCACAAGATGTTCCGGGAGGGTGCCGCCTTCCTCGTGACCGAGTACCTGCCCCGGCTGCCCTACAGCCCAAATTTGACACCGCCGGACTTCCTTTTGTTTCCTAAAATAAAAAAGGAGGTGGAAAGGCAGTCATTTTGGAACGCTGAATAACGTCAAAGAGGTCGTGACGAGGTGCCTGAATGAGATTCCCGTCGACGCTTTCTAGAAAGCGTATGGCGACTGGGAGAGGCGCTGGCAACGGTGTGTCGATCCACAAAGGAGGTATTTTGAGTAATTTGTACTTTGATCTGCAATAAATTTCTTTTCCCGGATTTATTCTACTTATTTTTGGGGCAGACCCTGTAGTTCTTGCTAAAGCATTTTTATGGGAGATAAACACGCAATTGTTAAACAAGTACTAAACTAAAAGAAGAACGTTTGTTACAAGATTTTCGATTTTAGACAAAGGACATTCCAGTGCCAATCTTTAAAAAGTTATTGCATTAATTTGGCCTTCCTGAAACTTATTTTTTCTTAATGAATAATATCTAGTCACAAAACAACAAAAGACGCTTGCTTATCTGTATCATTCGTGAGAAAACTCTTGACTCAAAGCAAAATTTGTTTCTATCATCTCTGACTTTCGTTAATTTGATAAAAAGAAGTTATTTGAAATAAATGCCCTATCGCTAGCAAATATTATTAATTTTTTCCCCAAAAGACATCGTCTTAAAAGATTCAGAGCAGACCTGTCCCGGTTTGGCTTGAAAAAATTATAGCAACCCTAACTATGAGGGGCAGTCAAATGAAAATCGAACACCCGCTACAAAGTGACAATGGAATTTGTTTCATTCAAAAGTAATTGCCAGAAGTGTTAATACGTTTATCCCACTGGGAGACAAAACGATCAATTCCAGTCTTGTAGAAAGAGGTAGGTCGCTGACGGATTCACAACGTCACCCACTCTTGCACTTCCTCGTCCGACTGAAACCGACGTCCACAAATGTCTTTCTTTAGGTCGCCAAAAATGTGGAAGTCACGAGGGGAAAGATCTAGGCTGTACGGAGGATGTTGAAGTGTCTCCGAGCCAAATCTCTGAAGCTTATTCCTCACCAGATTGGCAGTATGGGGACGGGCGAATCGTCTTGCAGTGATGTGTGTGCGTCCTTCGCGGAATCTCTTCTGCCACTCGTGCACACTTGTCAGGGACATGCAGTGTTCGCCATACACAGCAGACATGCGACGCTGAATTTCACGTGTTCCAGCACCCTCGACCACCAAGACACGAATCACACCTCGCTGCTGTTTTTGCTTGTCTCCATTTCCAATGCTGGACAAACACACTTTTCACTACGCTCACCTCCAGAGCAATAACGAAAACAACTGTGTGAATCTGTGCGTTTTCACTATGTATTTCTCCTACCCTACAGATGGCAGTATCGATACGTAAGAACAGTGTTGCCCACTTTTGCGGGTTTTCGGTTTGCATTTGACTGCCCCTTATATATAATTCAATTTGTAAGTTAGTTTCTTATTACAATTGCTCATGGCAGTCTAAGGAAAGTTTTAATACATATTTCCAAATAGCGGTTTCTTATGTCTTTTTTTTTAAAGATCTCGTGTTTTTTTTCACTTTTCGGAAGTTTTATTGTAGTGCATTTCAAGATTATCTTTCTGTCATCACTGCATCAGACTACAGGTCGCGGTTGGCGTTCCCCAACTCAAATGTAAATGTAATGAACGAGGATGTAGGATCGTTCAACTATTACGTAAGCATTCAAGGAAGGCAAAGCAGAGAAATACTTACGTAAGATTCGTTTAAAAATATAATAGTATTTTTGAAGTTTTTTTTTTTTAATACTAGAAATAACTAACAAGTAAACCTCTCGATGCTTCACACTGCTTTTTCGACCAAACTTGGTAGAGAAGCAGGGCACATCAGAAAACTACCAGGAAACATGATTAAAAAGTGCTTTCGCCCATAAAGACGGGCGCAGTGGCGAAAAGTTTGATTCATGTGCTATCTTTTATGGGTACATTTCTTATGACCGCCATCTTAAAAGCCAGTCATCTTGAATATTGTTCGATTTTTTTAAAATGGGAAAGGGGGGGGGCGGTCATGTAACATATCAATGTGGGGTAGAATTTTACCAGAAATATATCGGTGAAATCAGTTCTGCCATAAATTTATTTTTGAGAGAGATAATAATGAGATGTGGCATTAATATGCGTAGTTGATTGAAAAGTGTGGAAATACTCTGTTCTTCGTGAATTAGTGGAACAAAAGAAGATCGAATACACAAGTAATTAGGATTGGTGGCCACCTATCCAGTTGCTTGTGCAATTAGGTTTTCATTTCGTACGCCGTTTCAAGAAGAACCGAGTATTTCCAGACTTTTCAATCAACTATGCATATTAACGTCATATCTTATTCTTTCTCTCAAAACTAAATATTTAAGACAAAACTGACTTCACCAAAGTATTTCTGGTGAAGCCCAGACTGATATATTACCATTTAAAAAATCGAGCAATATTCAAGATGGCCGTCATAAGAAATGTACCCATTAGCAGACAGCACATTAACCTGATGTCCATTCATGTATATTTGGTTTCCATTATTTCAAGCATTTTACAAATAAAAATGTGTTTTCCAACTGAAATCATACTATAAGTCCTTATGAATGAAACTTTTGGTCACTGCGCCCGTCTTTCTGGACGAAAGCACTTTTCTGGTAGTATTACGATGTGGCCCACTCCTCTACCAAGTTTGATCGAAAAAAAGCAGTTTGAATCATCGATAAACATATTTACTTGTAAGAAATTTGACAAGTTTACATTTGTATCTGCTTATTTTTACTTATAAAGGGGAGGAGGTCTAAAATGACTAAAAGTAAGCTAACATAATGCTTCAACGTCCCCTGTTGTCAAAGAGTTTATGCATAGGCAGGACAGTTATCGCATCGTTTCCAACGAGATTTACGATAAAAATTTAACCTTCGGGAGAATTCACATGCTTATTTGTGTAGGGCCTTGTTTCCGGTGTACATTTCGACTATTGAAAATCGCTAATAGTGTAGAACATGCACTTTCGAATTGGTTGGCATTGTTTTGCTATTATGGAGCTTCATACATTATCGCTGACTGCCAAATCGCAAAAAACTTGAACGAACAATATTTTGTGTCGATCCAGAATCAAAATTCTTCAAACTTCAATCAACACGATTTATTCAGGTACGTACAACAAATATACTAAAGTATAAATAATTTTATATAATATATATAAATAGTGCCCTATCGTGAATATATCACACATGTCATTCTCTGTATACAACAGTTAAACGAGAGAATTCTTGTCAACACTATTTTTTTAAAACAAGTCTTTATATCATTTAGTAAGTTTATTTTTATTTATTTTCTTTTTCAATCACTGAAACTGCTTTCTGATTCCTCATCACTAAATTCTTCTTTCTTCTGCTCTTTCACTGCTTCTGGGGCAGGAGCGTCTGGGTTGCTGTTGGAAGAGAAATAGATAACATTATTTATTTTAAGAATGCACTTGGATGCAACTTTAAACAAGTGTCGACACTCTACTGCATAGCTGGGTTACTTCAACTCAACACACTCTAATTATGTTCCATGATAAAATACATGATTAACCCACATACGCTTACAACAATGTACAGTGGAGGAAAAAAATATTTTTGGAAGACTTTGCCCAGTCTTTTAAGGAATAATAGAATAAGTAGGTAAAGATTATAGCTTTCTTAAGTAATCTGCAAAATTGTTTTTCTCTCTCTGGTCATGTTGTTAATGTTATGGTCTCATATGACTCACGGACTGGCCTACTTTTTGTCCCCGAGTGTACAATCTGTGGTATTTCTAAGATTTTAAAATCATGAAAAGGTGTTTTACTAATTCAAAATAATCTGGGTCGTTAAATTTGAATTTTACTTATGACCTTTAATCATATATGACGGGATATAGTAGAGGAAAGAATGCGGGAAGGAGTTGGCCAGGGCTTAAGTCTAAGGTACCAGCCCAGCATTTGACTGGTGTGACTGAGGAGAAATGTTCTGCGTCCTTAATTACTATATTATTAAGGGAGCTGAAAGTGAGAATTGCGCAAACTTAGAAAACACTTTCAATATCTTTACGGGCTTATATTTACCACGCAATCTGAAACATCTAAATTAAATACGCATTAACCAAGTAGGCAAAATCCGAAATTCATTTTCATTCGTTTACAACAATTCTGATTACTAAGAGTCGCCGTGGCTCAGACTACGAATCGGGCGGCCCGAGTTCAAATCCCGGCCAGGAGACTGGATACTTTTCTCGCAGTGTTCCCTTGCCTGGCGCTCTGACGTGCACTCAGCCTCCTATCAAATAGAGTATCGGTGTGTCCTTCGTACTCCTGGGCACCTTGGGAAGGTAAAGGCGGTCGAGCGTGGGACTGACCACCTCACTTCGTACCGTAGGTCAAGAAAATGTGGAGCGCTACCTCCACATTCCCCATGCGCCGTTCATGGCGCGCGTGAGTATCGCACAAGGGATAGCTTTACCTTTTGTTATTATTATTATTTACATAATTGTGCATAAAGCATGATGCTTTGCGGGGTAACGCAGTTATAAGGCTAATGCAACGCAGTTATAAGGTTTATATGTAAACGAAAAAAGCATTATAATTCCCTGAGAACTTTTGTACATAAAAATAACGTTACTTACATCCACGGTATATGTAATTATCACTGTTTTCAGTTCTGTGAGTCGATTAAAAAAAAACTTTTACGCGGCCAGAAGATGGAGCGAACGCGTACACAATTAAAAACAGTGAGAACTACATCCTCTGTGGAGGTGAGTATCGTTATTTTGATAAGAGAAAATCAGTTTCGTTATGAATATGAGCGGAACAGGGTTTCAGTAAAATTGACACATGCTGCCGCCTTGGCAGCTATGGTGCTGTAATTGATAGACACGAACTGATTAGGATAATGGAGGACGCTTGAATTCATCAAGAAAACTATTGCCTAGAAGAGGATCTCCCGATATTCTGATTGAGAGACAATCGTCATAACACCACAAGCCAAGCAAGTGTCGGTAAACTAAAGATTCTAGGCTAAATATTTGCAGGATATTTTCAAATCGGATGATTACCTTTCGATCGATGAAACAAACAAACAACAGATACACATGTTTACATTTAAAACAATCGGCCCGATGAAGATACAGGTAGCACTGAAAGGCTTCGCCGGAGATGATAATATTTAAAGTACTACCACCCTGAATGCACGGTACATTGTACATTAAACTAGATTACGAAATCAAACCATTATAATGCCCTGAGAATGTTTTACATAAATATAACTTTGCTCGTCGTCGAAAAAAAAAAGCCAGAACACCATCCACAATGAAGGTGACTCAAGTTACTTTTAAACTTGGTTAGTTCAGGAACGATCTCCATCTACAGTAATCGTTGTAGAGTTTCAGATTACCGAACAGAGACATCTTAAATCATACATGCTTTTCCAAATTATATATAAGCATCAAAGACTACCAGTAACATATTGGAGACTCATGACTTCTTTTTATTCATAGAAACGTTTCCAAAACTGTCATTCAAATTATGTATAAACCACACATGGCATACGTTATCGTGGACAACAATGTCTGATTTCATAAGTAAGTGGCACACACAAATTACTTCTGTACTCTCACAATTATGTAGGATTTTCAGCACGAAACACCAATTTTATATGTAAAGAGTGCTTTTTGTTGTAACAGGCTTGCATGGTCTTCATAACAGAATTTCTCTGGTATATGCCACCACACAAATCCCCGTTAAGTCCTTATACGTTGCGTCAACAGAAAATACCACAGAGTCGAACCTGCAAACTACACAGCGTGCCACTGTTCCACCACGCGACGGCGTCGTGCGCGCTACAACTGTGCATTGGGCTTGTGTCCAGCAGGTTAAAAGAACGATAGGATTTCAATAAAAACGCTTATTGAAATGAGACATAACCATAGATCTATCCGGTAAGTCATGGAATTTGTTATACGACAGGACAGCAGCATTAAACATCTATTTATTTATGTACAACTGAGCGATATGTATGGGTCACCTATATGTAATTTGGTAATACATTCATTCGTGATTATTGAAATTAATTTGTTAATTATTTCAAACAAAAAGATTGAATGGCAATAAAAAATACTTTAGGAATAATAAAAACATGAATTGAAATAAATAACAAAGAAAACGAAATCCATAATAATAATAAACAAGTTTACCACTTCGACTTCAAGTGCATTGCATTGCTGCCATCTATCGATCATCAAATTAAACTTTTCACATTATCATGTTTCTTGCAGCAAGATGCTGGGTTTAGCTTTTCTAAATTAAAGATGATTTATTTCAAAGACATTAAAAACAAGTACGCACACAAAACAATTAACCGAGTCCTATATTAGAGACATTGTATGTGTTTCTGTGATTTACGGTTCTATCTCAAGTGTGAAAGAATCAGAAGTATCTTGAAACAACTAAAAATTCTGTATTGTTTATCAGTCACCTCTTGTTAGGTGATATAGCTTCAACTACTGTCACGTCATAAAATACTGAACCAAAAGTGAATTGAATATTACTGAATACTGTAAACATATTGATCAACATGTGCGTGGATATTAACTGATTTATTCAAGATATGGAAAATTAAAATGGTAGGAAAACAGGCACGATTACTTTTTCATATGTTTTTCGAACTCTGCCCGGAGGTAAGAAACTGTTTTCTTCACAAAATCATTCTCTGCAATGTTCCTGAAACGTTCTAACAAATCTTTCCTAGCGAAGATCTGAGAAGACAATTTATTTCATCCTTCAAGACGTGAACACACGGCTCATCTTTCTGAAATGTTCCGTAAATCTTGTAAAACGTTTTGCACTAGAGAGAACAAACATGAATTCAGCTTGCATTGTTGGTCTTCTTAAGAGTTATGCAATTTTCCGATAGTTCGCTTTGTCCATCATTGAACTTTTCTGGTGAGGGATAAGCGTTAAAATATTCAACTGAATATTTTAGGATTCTCTTAGCGGCGTTCTCCATCAAAAGCCTGTAGTATCCCGAAATTACGGGTACAGGACACTCAAAAGACAATCAAGAACTTTAGTCGAAAGTTTGATTGAATTAGAGTGTACACTGGGCCCAGAAATCATTTATTATAGGTTAAGTGTGTATATAATATAATCTTGTTTTCTTATTAGTGAATGTTTAATGAGTTAATATATCTTTACTATGTATGTTCGAATTAATATTTCTCTCTAAATATCTTAGCAAAATGACTCTTCTAGAAGCCAATGTTAAATTATAACACTTTTTGAAAGTGCATCAAGACCAAGAAATTGTAGCGCAAATAGGTCTGGTATGCAGGGAGAAAACTGCACGGAACAGTAGAGCCTTTGTGTTGTGACCTGCCAGGTGTGGCGATCAGAGTGGATGTAGTTTTCCTTGTTCTTTTGTGCTATTTTTTAAACTACTTTTCAGCAGAGAGGAAGAAGTTACCAGCTCCGAAATTAGAAGAAAAGTATGTGTTTATGAGGAAAATTCGCAAGGGGTCTTGGGTGAAGCTTCAGTGGGTATATAAAGCGAGAGGTAATACTCGGCATGAGGGAATTACAGATGATATCTTCACTGCGTTAAGATGTGGGGAGATGTTGCTAATCATCGCCTGCTAAAATTGTTTGTAACTCTGTTGAAATCTGCGATATGAGGAAGATAGGATTTTTCCTAGAAGCTGCGTTAAAGTCAAACTGTGCCGGGACTTAAGTTCTTAATGAGAAAATCTGGACTGCGTTTTCTGTTAATGAATAGGAATATGGGGAGTCATAGAGATTTAAGATAGAATCTGAACCATCTGCCACCCATAACGATGCGTCTTATTCTCGGTACGATGTGGATGACTTTATCTATTGCTTTTGCTTAAAAAAAAAAAAAAAGCCAGTCTAGTAACTTTGGACTGCGGGCCGTCACGATTCGCCCTTTAACCATTAAAATCCACACCCATGCCGGGACTCGAACCCGGGACCTTTGAGGATTGTTGGCCTACCGCCGTAGACCGCAGAGCTACTAGGCCTGCTTTTGCCACTAAGAATTCATAACGTAAATAAAGGTGTCCGATGGCTCTGGACTAAATAAACACTGGAGACTACAACATTCAACAGCCAAAGACATCAGACACCCATGACGATGCGTCGTATTCAAGGTTCGATGTGCCTGGCTTATTTTATATTTATATGGGAGGTTCTAGTAATGGAGAGTCAGGTTCTCCAGTTGTTTTTGCTTATGAGAAATTGTTATGTGATTGAAAGCAATTGAGATTAAATCCAAATAACTGAGGATTTGTTTTTGAAAAGATTCAGATTATGTTAAAAAACCCTACATTTCGGTTCTCTCTCTGCAAGTTATCGTCATTATGTAATCACATTACCTCTACACAAAATATATATATCTATTTAACGGTTTTCGGACGTTATGATACAAAACTGCTTTCCTAGTTCTGCGTTTGTCTATTTACGGCAAATAAATTTTAATAACGATAAACATAAAAACTAGCTGTCAGAATCTATGGCCGTTAGTCGAACTTCAGTTTACGTCGAAAGTGGTGTTATATCTGGGTAATAATTACGAGTTAGATGATTACTAATGAGAAAACTGTCTTTGTTAATGCGTTTCTGTGGTTTCTGAGCTTCTCGTTGGTAATTTAAGAGTACCTTTTCATAAAGAAATTGAAAGCCCGAACTTTAATAAAAACAGAACAGAACCTACTTTATAAGGAATCGTTCGCTCGAACTGGTTCAGTAGTAAGTTGTGCCTTATCCGTAATCGAGAAGAAAGGGCACTACAAGTCATGTACATGGCACATGCTTCACAAAACGATCATATTATTCTATATCTCCTCAAAAACTTTCTACCTCAAAGAAAACCTTTAAAAACATCTGTAAACAGACAGAATGAAAACAGAAGCACTGTCTTCAAGTTTATCAACTACATTTCTATATGCATTATAGATGGTATGAATATTACATGTCCCAAAGTTCAGTATTTTATTTATTATTTCAATAGCTCATTGTCCAAAAGAATAAAGCACCGAAATAGTTTCTGTTATTGTTGTTTTATCACTTTTCATACTTGCCTCACATATTCGTTCATACTGTTGAAAGAAATTTAACCGTAAAACATAAGGTGACTGTTATAGTAATTTGTGTAAATTTGCCCTCGAGGCGTAAATATATTATTATTTACACACCGTTAAGGTAAGCGTAATTGTAGTTTATTTAAAGACACATGTTTCTCGTCGGAGAAGAAACCTTCTGCAAGAGAGATTTTTCTATAGAAGTCATAGCAAATATGCTGCGTTAAAAGTAGAAGTAGTACTACTACACAAGCACCTGGAAATAAAACTGGCTCCTAAGTAATACAAGATCGCTGCAAAAATACAAAGAAACTTTAAAAGAAAACATTTCTTTACCATATAACTAAAATAAATAAATTAAAAAAAAAAACTTAACTGGAAATTAAAATTGGAATCAAAAAGTTTTTATACCAACAGAATCTCTACATAAAATGCTACAACCAACTGGATTACTACAGATTTGATCTGGCATGTTACCCCCTCACTAAGGCTTCAAATTGAGCCGGAAAATTAAACTGAGAAAGGAACTTTAAGGGACCAGTGGCAGCACTAGGATTGATACGGGGTTGGTGCTAAGAAGCCGCCATGTTGTTTATTAATGCTGGGTAACATAGTGGCTAGTTTATGGAGACGGGGAAAAAAAGGGCGAGAGAAAACACCAAATGGAGAAGGAAGTGTGGAGGTTACTAGTAAGTGAGAGGCTTGGTAAAGGAACAGAGGGGAGGGGAAAGTAATAATAACTAACTAACTCTATGACTTATGGAACTCACAAGTTCATCACCGCAGTAACAAACGTTCTCCCTTGGATTCTATCCTGGGCAACATCAAGCTAATTTTCATCACGAACACCTACTTCTCGAAGATCTCTTCTAATATTATCCTCCCAACGACGTCTCAGTCTTCCCAATGTCTCCTTGCATCCGGCCTTCTAACCAGGATAGAATATAATCGTTTTTGTTTTCCCCCTATCCGAGCTACATGGCCTGCCCACCTTAGTCATCGTGATTTCATTATTTTTGAATTTGGTGAATCGTACAGTCCGTGGAGTTCATTATGCAGTCTCCTCCATTCTCCAGTCATCTCGTCGCGTTTCGGCCCTTATATCTTCAAGACCTTATTTTCAAATACACGTAATTTATATTCACCTGCTAGGGGCGTACTCCAACTTTTCGCAACCGTAAAGTATTACCGGCAGAATAACCGTTCTGTATATTTCCAATTTCAATCTCCTTGATATTAATTGCGATGTTAGAAGTTTTTGGACTGAATAGAAACATGCGTTGCTCGACACTAAGCGACTTTTTATTTCCTCCCTGACCTCATTTCTGCTTGAACGGTATGATCCCAAGTATTTAAATTTGTTAACTTTCTCTATGACCTCATCCCTAATTCTTATGTTTTTATTCCCTGTGTTTCGGCTTGTTATCATGTATTTTGTTTTATCTCTGTTAACCTGTCGACCTATCTCATCGCACGCTTCTACTAAGACATCGGTGTTGCTTTGTAGTACATCTATATCGTCCCCTATTAAATCTACATCATCCGCGTATACGAGCAGTTGATTCAAACCATTCAACGTTAGTCCCTTTTTGTCCTCTTTTATTTTTAAAATCACATATTCTAAAGCAAAGTTAAACAGTAGTGGTGATAAGGCATCACTTTGTTCCAATCCGATGGAAACCTTGAAACTATCTGACATATTATTACCTATCCGTACTCTGCTTGTGGGGTCGTTGAGACACATCTTCACTAGCTGAACCAGTTTTATTGGAATTCCGAATCGTATCAGGATACTGTATAACGTTTCCCCTTTGATAGAATCATATGCTTTCTTAAAATCAATGAATAATTCGTGAACCGTAACATTTCTTCTCCAAAATTTGTCTCAAGGCGAAACTCTGGTCCAATGTGGATCTATTTCTTCTAAATCCACATTGGTGATCTCCAATTATTTCATCTACGTATACACTTAGGCGTGTTAACAGAATATTACTTAATACTTTGTAACAGGTTGGAAGTAACGAGATTCCGCGGTAATTATTACAGCCCGTTTTTGTTTTTGTTTTTGTGTGTGTGTGTGTGTGTGTGTGTGTGTGTGTGTGTGTGTGTGTGTGTGTGTGTGTGTGTGTGTGTGTGTGTGTGTGTGTGTGTGTGTGTGTGTGTATAAATCGGAACTATTATTGAGGTTTTCCATTTCTTTGGGAGCTTCTCCTTTTTCCATATAGAATTTATCAACTTATGTAGTTCCTTGATTAGTGCCGTTCCTCTCGGTTTAATTAGTTCGGCTGGAATATTGTCTATTCCTTGTGATTTGAAAATTTTAAATTTTTTACCGACATTTCGATCTCGGTAGGTTCGGGAATCCACGGTTCTGCGGTATGGATTTCAAATTCCTCTGTTTGTTCCCCGTTGTGTACATTAAGAAGTTTATCGAAATAACTTTCCACACATCGATAATTTTAGTCGGATCCACTTGAAGATCTCCACGTTCATTTCTA
>JAGDQP010000186.1:126700-144781 GCA_022664845.1 Lepisma saccharinum
AGATCTCGTATGTTATTTGTCTTCCCGTTTTTCTCTATCTCCTGAATCTTCTGTGTTAGATATTCTCGCTTTTTGATTCTGAACTCCCTTGTGGCGTTTCGTTTCGTGTTACTGTAATGGTTGGTATTTGCTTAGCCATCGTTGCCTTGGTTGTTTTCGTTCCTCATGAAGCTTAAGGCATTCTTGATCAAACCAAAGTTTGTTTTTCTGTTGTTTCTTCTCACCTATACGTTCCTTCGCTTCGCTCTTAACTGTTTCACGAATTGCCTCCCACATCTTATTTACATCAATTTCATTATTAATATAATCTTTATTATTACTCGAGTCAGCTAAGATTTCAAACCTATTTGAGAGTTCGAGTTGGTAATCTGCTTTTATGTTCGGATTATTTAATCGTTTCACTTCGAATTTCAGTTGGTCTGATCCTTTGCTTTCTCTGTTTGGGATGCATAACTTTTCCCTTACCTTTGTGATCACTAATTGATGGTCGGTGTCACCTTCCGCTCCTCTGTACGACCTAACATCCTGTATGTTGGTGTGTCTTCGTCTGTCTACTAATACGTGATCGATCTGGTTGAGAGTTTTACCATCCGGAGATACCCATGTGTATGTCTTTGTGTTCAAAGTACGTGCTCTTTACCAGTAAGTTTTTCGAAATCCCGAAAGTTATCAGTCTTTCTCAATAGTTGTTGGTCTTTTCGTGAAGGCTGTATTTGTTTATAGTAGGTCTACATTTTTCTTCCCTCCCTACTTTTGGGTTGAAATCCCCCAACACAATTTTTGAATTATACTTCGGTAATCGGTCAAACAGCCTTTCTAGTTCATCGTAGAATATATCTTTGTCGTTATTATTAGCCACCTCGGTCGGAGCATAGACATTTATTAAAACCGTGTTGCCCTATCGAGTACGTATCGTAACGTACAAAAGTAATAAAATATTAAAATCATAATAAAGGAGATGAAGAAGAAAAAAGGGAAAATAAAAACAAAGACGAGAGGGGAGAATGGAAGAAGGAAGAAAAGAAAAATCTGCGCTGCAGGGAGTTACATGCAGTTAAGTCCGGGTTCATGGCTGGTGGAGAGGATAGAGATGTATGTCTGCTCCCATCTCTTTCTAACTGGCAGGTGAGTCAGGGTTCAGAAGTTTCAGGTTTCTGACTCGAAAGGATCCGTCAAAGGTGCAGCTGTGATAAGAAGTGTGTTCGGGTATGGGGAGGTGCGGAAGTTAAGAATTGGAGGAGTAGCGATGGTTGTTGATGCGGATTGTTAGAAGAGTTTGCGTTTCGCCAACGTAGAAGGCGGAACGTAGGTTACAGAGTAGGAGATAAACGAGGTTAAAGATATGAAACTGCCAGTGTCGGAAAGAGTACGTCTTGTGAGTGACAGGATATATACGAAGGAAAGACTGGGATCAAAAATAGGACAGGTTCTAAGGTGGGATCTATTGCACATGCCAGGTTTAGGGGAAGGAGGCGGGATTGGTCCAGTTCTGGTGAGAATCGTGTTGAGATTCGGAGGCCTGTGGTAGACTATTTTGGTGCACTACGGAAAAACTCTGAGTTTCAGGTGACGCAGTGAGTTTGGGGTGCGCCAGTTTGAAGAGCTTTTGGAGGACCAAAGGGCTGGAACGGAGGAAGCTTCGCGGGGAGGCCAGTTCGAGTTAGGGTGATTTCTGGCACGGTCCAGTTGTTTACAGATTTAATGATTAGGATATCCACACACATTTTTACGCTAGGTTTAGGGAACGGGAACAACCAATTAGAAAAATGGCATAAAGCTGCAGTCTCAACTTTCAACAACACTCAGAACCAAACTTTATTTCTCCCATTTAGATCTGTGAATTTGTATTTGAAAAAAAAAAAAAAAAAGTAAACTTTATTTTATATGGGCTAGTCTAGTAACTGTTGGCTTCGGTCCGTCAGGTTCGAGTTCAAAGACAACCATGCCCCTTCCGGGACTCGAACCCGGGACCTTCAAGGCGTAGACTTAACGCCTTAGACCGCATGGCTACCCGGTCGGCGAATTTGTATTTGAATTTAATTTGTAAGGCCTTTCGGCAACGTTGGCTTAGAGCGAATGGATGATGATGGGATGAATTGGTTGGAATGAAGAAAGTGGGAGGAAACGGGAGAACCACGACGAAACCGACGAACACGGTGTTTGTCCACCACAAAGCCCACTGACATGAGCAGAAATGGATCCGACGACCCCTAGCACCAGAGGTGAGCGCTATACCATTTAGCCATCGCGGCGGCCCTTACTTTCGTGAATTTAATATTCTAAAAACCGCTGTAACTTGTGGATTATTTGTGTTTTTGGTTTAAAACTTTCTAGCTGTTAGCCGTTATTGTTTAGTACATATTAGGAATGCAAACTCACTTAAAAAAAGACATCCCTCATATTTTCCTGTACCCTTCTCTTGTGATCTGAACACCACCAGACAGCCTCTTTCCGTTTAACACACAATTTACAAATTATATTGGAGAGAGAGAGAGAGGAATTTATGGTAGCGTTGAATTATCTCTCGGCTGAACTGTACATACATCACGGAATTCGACAATATTGTCTGATTCATTAGAAATTTCATTCTTGAATTTAGATTTTAAACTTTTCTTTATTTAAAAAATAAAATAAAAAATCACAAAAAACTTACTTTAAAATATCTGGATCCAGTCCTTCATTCTTCATTTTCAGGCGCACAGCTTGCAAAGGAACCCCCACATGCACCATTCGAAAATACCTAGCAAATCGAGGATCTTGACTGACTTTCATGTGTTTGTCTTTTACATCATCTTTGGTTTCCGCTTGAGCTGGAGCCACAGGAACTGTATTTGTTTGTGAAGCGTCATCTAGAAATGAACAAAATACAATACATCAATGATTTGCTTCGAACTAGTATACAGATATTAGTTCGTTTTCGTTTGGTAACTACAATAACAACATACGTACACGACATTAATTGAGGCGGTTTCCGAGAGATGGAGACATAGACAAAAACATAGTTTTCAGAAAATTAACTTTGAAAATCTACAGTTGTCAAATCCATATACTATAAAAACTCCTTGGTCACTGACTGACTGACTGACCATCAATATTCCAGGCCAAACTTCTGGAGCTAGACACCCCAAATATGGCATGAAGGTGTATGACCATGAATAGGTAAAGGGAAAAATCCGACATTTTGAAAAAGTCGCCATCTTGGATCCAAAATAGCCGCCAAACCCATTGTTTTATAGAATACACAGCCTAAACGGCTGCAGCTAGAAACACTAAATTTGGCATGAAGGTAATATATCAACTGAAGGCAACGAAAACGTTACACAATGTATCCAAAGACGCCATCTTGGATCCAAAATGGCGAACTTAAAAATCCATTTTCCACACGGTTTCAGTTAGAAATACGAAATTTGGCATAAAGGTGCATTATGACAAGTAGTTTAGGAAAATATTACAACATTTTGGAAAAGTCGCCATCTTGGATTCAAAATGGCCGCCCAAAACTCATTTTCCACACCCTTTGAGCTAGATAAATGAAATTTTACATGAAGGTCACGACAATATAAGAAAATGTTCCAAAAGTTGTCAACTTGGATCCAAAATGGCCGCCCATGAACCCACTTTCCAAACCATTGAAGCTAGGGAAACACAATTTTGTATGAAGTTGTATGACGAATAGTAGGTTACAATAAATGGGACACACCTCCCATTTGGGGGCGCAGCATCCTCGTGGGAGGGTGCACATGGACACCATGGCGGTGTAGTCCTGCAGGGAGATTTTGGTAAAAATAAAGGAGGCGCAGCCCCCCCCCCCCCCCCCCCAGCGAAACAAAGCGAGTCTTTTTATATTTGCTCTAGTTGGTACAAATATTTTTTGTTCTGATTCTAAACAAGCTATTTATTCACAGATTTCACGCTGTACTCTTCACATCTCTATATAGAAAACTGAAAGTGACTATGTTTGCATGAGCATCACGCATAAATTGCCTGGCCGATTGGAATAATTTTTCGTACATGATCAAACAGTGAACCGGACTAGAAAGTTATCATATCACTTTGATTCTAAAATTATTATATTCAGAGATAATGGACCATCTAATTATGCACTGAATTCCAATGGCGGTGATAACAACAAAAAACAAAGCACGCGGCAACCCACACTACAATGTTGTTCGACGGGTTAACTACCTCCAAGTGGTGAAATCTGGCATGACTATCAATTCATTAACAACACACGCGTAACAAAGCTGATTTTATTCATCCCGCACCAACGGGCGGGCAAATCAACTAGTCATAACTAAAACGCCCTTGCATTGGATAAATATATGTACATGACACCTGCTTCTTCCCCTGTCGCTTACTATAATCTTCGATAGTTTGGCTGCAGAGAGGCTTCCCAACACTGACAAGTCATTACTCTTCAGCACCGTTGAACGAAAATCAGGACCGCGAACTCAATAATATGTTCATACCACATTCGGGTGGTGAAAGTAAACAACTTGACATGCATTCTCATTTCATAGTTTATATACAATTATGAACACTTTATGGTTAACTCTGAAGACAGGAGAAGAGAAATGCATTTAGTGTTAATGTTAACAAAACATTTTACAAAAACGAGAAACTAAGTCCTACGATAATTTATAACGATTTCTTTTTAGTAAAAAGTGGGAAATTCAGAATCTTCAATAACTTTTCATGCATGATAGTTTCACACCTGACAACAAAGGAATCATATTACATTGGCAGACAGGATGGGGGGCAGGTGCAATCTAGATCTGAAATGTGATAGCAAGGGCGTTTAGTTTTGCAACTTTCTATATATCATGATCATCATGTGTCATTCTTTTATAAATCATATTTCGTAGAGACATTCAGTAAACAGATTTTCCTATTATATTTTTTTAAATATGATGACAATAAAAAACATTTTACTACACTTTACAAACATTCCTGGGTTAATATCAATTATTTGAATAAATGTTTTCTCGCCATATCATAACTAACTCAATGTTTAAGGTGTCGACAATGTCCCCCAAAAAAGTCCAAATTGCCTGCGCTACAATTGTTGCAATATTCAATTAACGTTTTGTGGGGAATTTAATATAATTCCCAGGTGCCCTTCTGTCGGAAACCACTTCACTTGATAGTTCGCATGGAACTCTAGCGAACTTGTACTGAATCTGTCTTTTAGTGTCATTATTAACGGGTTGGAAGCTTTGGGCTTTAGAGTACCTAAAGCAAGAGTCTATATTAAATTTCCTTCCCACTATCTCTGAGAGAAACGAGAAAGATAAAAGTGGACTGGCTCTTAATTCAGGTTACCATCCCAGTATTCACTTATAGCTACGAAGGGAGAATCTCAAAAGCTGACAGTCTGTAGAGTCAATGCTTAACATTAAAATAACAAAACTTGAGGATACCGCATGGAAAGTTATGAATTTGAATTTTATGGCCTTTAGGCATCTAAGGTTCAGGCCGGGATAGGGGACGCGAAAGCATTCGGGACGGTGTCGGCCAGGGCCTATGTTGAAGGTACCATCCCGGTATTTGCCTGGTGTGACTGAGGAAAACCCTGGAAAGTTATGAAAATTAAGACAAAAATTTAACATGTTTTTGCATCGATTATGAGAAATTACTTGGAGGAAGACAGCATCCCCCGATACAAGGGGAACTGGATGCATTAAAAGTCGTTTAGGCCTTAGCAGCAAGTGCTGCGAAACTTTATACAACCACTCTGTCCGTCTGTTGACAACTTTCAACTCAGGAACTACTAGGCCTACGAAGATAGTTGAAGTGTCGTTGCAAAGGTCTCGGCAAGTTCAAACCGTTATCATTCACTGTTCATCCAGATTATAACCGGTAATTCGCCCTAATCTACCTCTACACAAAGCGAAGTTAGAAAATTCGTAGGTGGTTCTAGCGGATCACGTTTTATTTATTTATTTATTATTTGCAAATAAGTTCCAAATACAGCACATGTCGGCCATTTTACATCGAAACATTAACAGAAATTAACAACGCCAACAAAAAATATAAACAACCATATGTAGAACAACGTCAAGATAACAATATTTACAAATACAATTTGTTTATGTGAGCCCTAAAAGTGCTCTCAGAGGCAAACATATCAAATGTCTGTGTGAGACAATTATACTTCGTGGTTATTCTATTGATAAGTGACCTTTGAACCAAGTTTATTCTAGGTTTGTTTACATAAAAGAGGGTTACATTTTTGTGTTCGTCTGATAAGTACATGAAAGTTGATTTGTGACAAAAAGGTTTCACATTGAAAATTGACTTTAACAATTTTGGGCAAGAAAAGATCAGCAATGTTGTAACGAGCTCGAGGTGATTTTATATTCAATATTTTACATTAAATCGGCATTAGAGAACGCACGTAATTCGGGAACTCTTGCTCTCACTATAGCAACAAAGACATTTATAATAGATTCTAGCTTAGTAACATACGTGGGACATGCCATGGACCATATAGGCGAGCAGTATTCAATAGTAGGTGACACATAGGACTTCTAAAACATTTTAAGTGCAGACTGATTTCGAATGTCTGTGAAGCGTTAGAGCAAACCTAGTTTCTTCATAGCACTTCGAGTAATATGAGTAATGTGTTCAAACTTCAAAGTGAGCTTGCTGTCAATAACAACACCAAGGTCTCTGAAAGAAGAAAGAGCATTTACATTTAATGGTGGTGTATGAGTGATGGATTGTGACTCTTCTCAGGAAAATAGAAAGAGCTGTACATGTCTGGGAATTTAGTTTTAAATTCCAGGTATTGCACGATGTTAAGAAATTGAGGTATGTCGTGCGGAAGGCTTAAGGCATCGTGGAGAGTAGAGATTTGTCTGTAAAGTTTAAAGTTGTCTGCGAATAGGAGAATCTTACTTGAGGAGTCTGAGAGAAACGTAGGTCATCAATATATAATAAAAACAACAGAGGTCCTAAAACACTCCCATGGGGAACTCCAGATAGAACGGGAATGAAGCTCGAAGAATATTCAGAGAATATTACACGCTGTTGCCTACTATGAAGGTTGTTCTCTAATAGCTGAAGTAGTTGTTAAACCTACACTTCTAGGTTTATGTGGGTTCATTTTACTAAAATTCCAAGAGTAATGCCGAGTATCAAAGACGGGTGCTAACATCTAACTTTAGACTAATCTAACGATCAAAGCAGTCATTTACGAATCGGTCATAACCAATAAAAGACCTTATAAATTCTTTCATTCGTACATGTCTTTTATTAGTATCGACTACACCATAATATTCCATTATACCGACAATGTTATCTGTACCTCTTCACATCTGAAAGGTCAACCCAGCGATACAGGAGATCATTCAATGATTCTTTTATCGACTTAATATTTACTATTGCCAGGGGTATTCAATCTTCCAACTATTTCTCACATTCGCTTAATCAGAAGTCACTGATACAACACATTAGTATTTTGACATAAATTTGAGTCCATCTTGTGTTTTTAAACATACACACAATTTCTATTGGCTACAACATTTCCTTCACAAACAATGCAAAAATAGCCTTTTGGTTGAAAACAGTGAACTCTATTAAATCATTCAAAATTACGAAGTTCTTGCCTATTTATTCACACCTGTCAGTAGTTTGCCATGAATATTAAACGTAGTAGATCATTTATAGATAAGATAAGGATGGCTGATGGAACCGAAGGCCTTAGATAGGTCGAAATATAAGACATGAAATTGTGAATTATTAGAGAGGCATCAGTGAGTAGAGAAGACAGATTGGTCAAGCAAGATCTACCAGGTAAGAAACCGTGCTGTGAAGGATTTATGTGCGAGACAGTAAATTTATAGATACGATCTTTCATTGTTTTCTCACATATGATTCATAGAGGTGATAGTAAAGAAATTGGTCTATATGAAGACATTGACGTTTTTTTACATCCTGATTTATGTATAGGAGTAATGCTAGCTTTTTTCCAGAGTGTTGGGAAAGTACCTCCTATGAAAGAACGGTTGAGCAGACATGTAAGTGGTTGCGAGAGAGAGTGTGAAGAAATATTGTGGGTAAGTTAACAGGAGCTAAACATCTGCGTTTTGGCAAAGATAAAAGAAGGGGCAGAACTTCATCAGGAGTCATTTTGATTGAGCACAAAGTGTCTGAACAGACAGAATGCAAATAATGAGGTACATGGATTGTAATAATTAACAGCTATCGCACACTATTAAGTCAGATGTCACTGAGGAGAAACCAGGAATGACGTTTCGTCAGGTAGTAGCAAATACCTAAAGTGTGGAATCTTAGAATCTACTTACATTTGCTTTTAGAGAAAATAACGAGATACACAAATTATCTTGTTATTGAGTACAAATTGCAGATACATACAAGAAATGTAATGTAATAGTTGGAATATATAAAACAAAATGTTTTAAACAGAGGCGATTGTTTTAAACGATTTTTAAGCCGTGTTTAAAAGAAAGTACTAAATTCTTATTTTAGAGTGTCCTTTAATTACTCATCAAATTGATTACTTGCTAAAATTCGCTGACAAGGCTATTCATTACCTACATTCAACAAAAAAACTGTTACAGGCGGTAGCACGTCTGACTAGAAATCAGGTAGCCCGCGTTCAAATACCGGTCAGGTCACTGGAGAATTTTCCTTCAGTGTTCCCATGCCTGTCGCTCTGAGGTATACTCAGCCTCCTATCAAATTGAGTACCACAGTGTCCTTTGTATTCCTGGGCACTTTGCGAGCTAAAGGCAGCCGAGCGTAACCTTTCATATAATAAATAGCTTTGTCATTGAATTTTAATAAATAGCAAATTTCATCAATAGAATCTACAATTGCTAGTAAGTGTTTATGAATAGGCCGAAAGCGAGATTGAAACGTCATAGAGGCTACTGCTTATGGAGTACCTACCACAACCCATTTTTTTTTTTTTTAAGAAAATGTTTTAGTATAAACATCAATCTCATGAAGTTCATACTATTCATAACCATTAGCAATTACAAGTTTTGTGCAATTAAAAGATATTAAACAGGTCTTTGAAACTGAATTTAAAGCTCTAATTACACATTTTTAATCGACTTGGCAGCCAAGTTATTATTGCTTTTGATTCTACATACAGTTTTGTTGTCTCCCTTGGTACACTGTGTAGATGTGAGACTAGGGGGGGTGGAGACCATTGTAGGTAAATATGTTCACTGGGGTTTTTAACAAGTGTTCTGTCGATGGGGAAATAAAAAGTTCCTGAAGATGACGTTCCACAGTGAGTCTGTCTTGAGAGCGAACGTTCTAGCTGCAACGCTGATGACTCGTGTGGACCATAATAGATCCCCATCACGAATAAATACGTATTTTAATTAGGTCTGACGTACTATCACTGAAGAAAACACACGTATTTATCTTATGGATTTTTTTTTTCCTGCTTGATAACCTGATTTCCCACATTTGAAAGGCAATGCTATCACCACGTTTCATCATCGTTCTTCAGGTGTTCCTATTTCTTTATATGTGGTCCCTGTTTACCTCAGTATTGGGACTTGGCAACGTCTTTACGACCGGATGCCCTTTCTAACGCTGACCCACATATACCTCCACGGGAATCGAATCAGGGATTTTAACGTAGATACCTTATTCCCCTACATTCTGGTATTTATTTTTGTACGGAGTTCTACTGATGTTGAACATTATTCTCCTTTCAGTCGTTAAAATTAACTTTGGACGAAACAAGAAAGAACAAAGCTGTCATAAAAATGATTTCAATTAAAATAAAGGCCAGGTGAAGGAGGGGTAATAATTAAGTAATATAATTTGACGTCTTGCGATATTTATCTACCTTTTTCCGTCTGTGCTTTATTCTTCTTTTGGTGAGTAGTAACGCTATACAGTAAAACCTCTGTTAACCGAAACGGGAAGGGGGAGGTGGGGGAAGCTAACAGAAAAAAGGTACAAGATTATTTCAAAAAACATTAAACTTAATTGTATAAGAAGGTGTCCAACTGTAGAACCATTTAAAGCTTTATTAAAAGTCTGTTCTATACGTAATCTAAAAGTGTATTATTTTACCATTGAAAAAAAAACAAAACAAAAAAAAACATTTTTTTGAACCAAAATGACCTCCGCTCCCTTTATTTCGGATAACAGAGGTTCTACTGTATATACCAATGATGGCGTTAAAAAATTGCGTAAGCACATTTTTAGTCATTTACACCCCCCACACCCTCCTTTATTGAACGACTCATATATGCTGCTATAAGGTCTATGTACTGACTTTTCGTCACTTCAAACGCCTTGTCTAATAAAATGTATTTACATTAACACCTCGTTTATTCAGACTTGATGTGACTAGAACCCACGTGAAAAAAAACCTGTGGATTTTTTTCCTTAATTTTGTTTTTAAATAATTCCTGAAATGAGAGCACTTGACACAAGTGCATAATAAAGAAACCCACTGCATAGTTGATTGTTAGAATACAATCACGACTGTCATTCTAACTGTAGAATAATATTGCTGTTTAAAATCAACAGCACTTTACTTTTGTGATATTGAAATAAAGAAAGTATTGGAAGCTCAGTCCGTACTCCAAACTAAAACTACTTTCCATCTGTCAATTCCGTAACAGACTACAACTCACTCACTCTTCCAACTAAAAAGATGATAGATTTTGATGCCCTTTACTTTCAATCTTTTTAATTACTTACAAATGGCATTATTGTTGAAATCCATCATAAAACTATAAACTTCGTCTTTGTCGTATCAAATTCAGTGCACAATTACTACACTGTACAAATATTATCATTAATAATATAAATTTTCAAACAGATACAACACTTGCAGGAGCGGACTGGCCCGGCCGAGAATTTCCGGGTGGGTCCCCGACCCTTTTGTCTTGGAAGCGTAATGTTACCTAATAAAGAAGCCCACAGTTAAACCACTTTTGCTTCTACTGATAACGTGAGGGTCTTGTTCTTTTAATTTTGACACACAACACTTATTATGACCAACAAAGACAGGGCTGAAGTTATCACAACAGGTCTACTGTAGGGCTCTCAAGCCATCTAAAGTTTAATAGTAGGTAATAATTCATATTCTTTAAAGGTACTATATTTACTTAATATTTGGTATTATAAGACCTGATTAGTACTCTAAGGGCCCTTGCAAGTTCTTTTTGGGGCCCACGCGTCATAACGCTCACTACTACGAAGGATCTTTGCTTATAAGTGGGTGGGCCCTTTGGTTTCAAATCCCGCTGGAATCGTTCCGGATAAACCAGATTTACGATTGTTTCATATTGTAGGCCTAACTGGCTGCTGACAGAAACACAGTAAAAAAAAATGTTTATTTGAAAAAAAAAGTTTAAAAAAAATGTGGGCAAATACAGAACATCGCACATTTACAACGCATAATATAAATTAGACGCGCTTACTTGAATACAGGTATTTTGAAACTGATGAAAATTTATATTATTATTATTTTTCAAAAATCGTTCCGGATAAACCAGGTTTTATTGTACTTTCTGTTTGCATTCTAAGGGAGTGGTGGTTATCTACCCCAGTAGTTCAAGCGATAACGGAGTGGTCCCACTGTGGATTTTGAAGGCTGGGGGGGTTCGCGAGCACAAATCCCGCTCGGGGCCGGTCATCCTGACTGAGGTTTTCCCTCGTTTTCCTCAGCCTCACCATACGAATGGCGGGAATGTACATTGGACACATGCAAGGGCCGATGTCTTTCCCAATTTCTTTCCTGGAGTTTGGTGCTTCGCCGAGGGACGTCATCCCTTAAGACTACGAGAGGCTTATGTCTCAAGGCCAATAAGCCCAGATATACTAAATAAGCAAAAAAAATCATCTCATCAAATAGTAAGGATGTGAGAACCTAATGTTCAATAGAATGAAACGTTTCTCCCCTTCGATCACTCAGTACTTGCATCTGCCTCTTTATCTATCGACGTTAATTTCCTATCTTGAGAACTAGTAATATTACAGATTTCGTGTTCTTGCCATTTAATCGGCATCGTCGAGTATGTAAACACAATTAAAACACACTTGAGCCTAGGTTATTTATTTTCTGTGCCATCCATCTAATTTCCGTCTGCGTTAAATGACCAATCCCTTCAACTACTGGAAGAGAGTTGAAAATGAAGGTGAATGGTTAAGATTCTAATGGAGCAATGTGGCTGTACTGGGTCACCAGTGTAAAGAAGTTCCTTAAAGAGTCTGACTTTGTTAAGTCGTGTGAACTAGGGCACTGGGACAAAGGTCACGAGATCACGGGTTTGAACTGCACTCGTACAACCAAGACGAGTCGAAGCCAATAGTTACTAAAGGACCCATCAAAATAATGTTTACTAAAATTTATGTTCATGACAGGAATGGAATCTATGACCTCTGGCACCACCCTCAAAGTGATTACACAACCTAATGTCTTAACATTATACCTGTATGAAGAGGTATAACTTGCTTTCACATTTTATGACATTTCTTAGTCTGTTGTCAATGTTTTAATGCATTTATTTATAAATGAATAAACTAACAGTAAATACAACTGTCAAATATTTCATTGTAATGCCTTTGTAGATAAAATTCTGAAATATGCTACTCAGAAAAACTACAGCACGCCTCCACCTGTTTCATTGGCTTCGTATTCGGGAGGTTCTGGGATCAAATACCTGGGCGGTCATCCTGACAGGTGCTTTTACTTGGATTTCTCTCAATCCTGCATGTGAATGGTCCAGGGTAGTCACTGAAAACTGATTTTCAAGTTCCCGATTTTCCCCCAACGGCATGAAACAGGTTTCCGCTTGATCAAAATGATGTAAAATCCACTTATCTCTGGAACTACAGGTGCTACGAACATCGTTTTACAATCAATGGAACGGTCTTGAAACAGTCTTTAAAACTGGCGATACTCCGAATTTTCTAAATTTAAAAATAGGAATAAAAATTAGAAATAATTAGGCGGCATGAATGATGATATACAGTGAAACTAATATTTAAGATCTTTGACATTTAGAATTTTACTGAGTGATTATGAATATATCCAATTACCTACTTTTGAGATTTTATGGATCCATAACCTTGGAACAATTATTTAAAATAAAAGCAGCATTTTCTGTGACTCATAAATGTATTTTTCACTTACAATACTTCTCACTGTTCCAAATTATGTGGTTAAAATGCAGTGCAACTATGTTCACTTCACTTTAGTATACCGGCAATTATTGTAAAGAATAAAGAAAGAAAGAGTGATTATTACAGGACTAATTTTTCTGGCTTAAAAATTGGACAGGATTGAATTTGCTTAATAAGCACATTTTAATTACACCCCGTAATATTTTAATTATCCCTCCCTTTTTCTAATAACACCCAGCCTGAAAGTAGTGAAATGCTCATACCTGGCATGACTACACAACACCATCAATAACAAAAACTGGTGCTCTGAGAAAGAGTGATTCGCAACATGCTATCGTAACTTTCCTTTCGTTAATGAGGTGGGTCCTTGGATAATTTCAATGGACATAACGAACCAAATGTAACTACCATTACTGTAGGTTTTAGTGGAAGAGGGGAAATAACAGAAAATAATTGTACGCTTATAGGGGAGGCGATAGTCACTTGTTTGGCAATCTTGAATTCGCGGGTTATCTCTTAGCGCCAAAAAAGCAGTATTACACACAACGCAATAAGGCATTCGTTTGTCATGCTGCCAGCGACCTCTACTGGAAAACTGCTAGTGAAATATTCTGCTATTGCTGACAGCGTCAGAATACGACAGGAAATCAAATTACTTTCTTTATCTTCGGTAGTCTCTTTTTGATTATGAGACAATATTATTTTGAACAGCAATTTCATACACCATATCCACAAAATGCGCACAGTACAGTTTTTATGAGATTAGCAGTTAATGCGGAAGTTAATATTACAGGATTTTGCCAAGATCAAATTCCCTGACTTTTCCAGGTACCTCATTTTGTATATATTTCAAATTCCATGGGAAAATAAAGATCATAGTTGCATGAAAAAAGAAATAGATCAAAAGATTTCAGTGTATTCTTTTCTTAAATTGCTTCATGGTTGGCACATTAGCCTCCAAGTAATTTCAAAAACGATCTAATATTAAATGACTGCTGTAACTAAATGAACTTCAAACAATACGCTATCAAATTCCCTGACTTTTCCAGGTTTTCATACATTTTAGTGGAATTCCCTGACTTTTTAGTGCCAAGCTGGATTCCCTGACTATTCCAGGTAAGTGGGAACCCTGTATTACCTGCAAAGTGGAATACTATCCGAATAAATTTCCGATTAACTAATGACATTCCCGAATGTTTTAAACAAAATAATAATAATAAATAAATAAAAAATCCACAGGTATTTCCCGATTGAGTGGCCACCCTGAAGACCACAGTTGTTTCCTTTCCCCTCCCACTCCCAGGCTAGAGAAATATTATAAAATATTTCTATAATTAAGTGATGGCCTGAAACCTTTAGTTGTTGTTGTTGCATATAAAAGAAAGTTTCAATACAGATTCTATTCTCACTGGCTGCTTCATATTATATTTACGTTGAATAATACTGAAACGAATCGAGATGTATTTCAGGTAGTAGTTAAAGTGAGACTCTTTCAACTCAGCACGTATACTTTGATAAGATAAAATTAATTGTATGGGCGGTAACAGAACTATGGCTTACGCCCGTCCCCATACGGGGAAGCCCCTTAACTTTGTCACGTCTACGTATACTTTGATACCGAATACAGAGTAGGGCGTCACGCTACAGAAACTTCACTAGAGAAACTAATGTCAGGACGACTAACTTCTATTGTTTTCTGTATCTTCATGTTCGTATGTATCTGTAATGATATGTGCATGACACTGTTCTTGTACATTAATTATTCTTGCAATTACAGTAGAGTTACATTATGACGTTTTTCTTCACTTCTGTACATGCCAACAACGTGAATCTTTACCACTATCCTCGTCATAATCCACTCAGTTATATTGGTTGACCTAATGACAGTGTTTCCACCCTATAACAGGCGATAATTGTCAAAAAAAAAGGGAATTTTTTTACTTGTTTTCTCTGTTACTTCCCTCCTTTGGTCTTACTTGCAATAATCTGTACACCGTCGGAAAGCTTACATCATTCTCTATCGAATGGGCTATGACTTGCGTCTTTACACCATCTACAGGGTGAGCCATACGCACTTAACCGGAACGCAGCAGGTTTCATGAGCAGAAAAGGTATCCCCCCCCCCCCACTATCTCGGAAACCAGGAGGAATAGGCCATACGTTCACATATACTTGTTTGCTTAGAATGACATCCCCTATCACCTCACAAAATATTTGCACTCCCTCACCGGACACCCTGTATATATATATATATATATATAAAATAAATTTAAGACAAATGAAGGAGAAAAAAGGATAATACTTACAGCTTAGTTTCGCATTAGATCACACATATATATAATAATAAATCACAGCCATATTCAATCCACTAGTGGATGAGGCCTCTCCTCGAAGGGAGGAGGAGTTGTCTACTGCTCCCACGCTGACCAGATGGGTTGGGAGAGGAGAGCCGAAGCTCTCACTGTCATCGCCACTGTCTTTTATTCACAGCAGCTCCCCAATTGTCCTCACGATGCTGGGTCAACACCGAAATTTTGAGCCCCCACCGGGAATCGAACCCGGGACCGTTCGCACTGAATATATATATATATAATGGTAAAACAGGTAAAAAAAAGGATACTTACACGGCAGATTCCTGAGACAGCTGTACAATAACATCACAAACACAATAGAAAAGTAGTACGTTTTGCAATAGCATTTTCAACTGGTAGGAGAGAAAATGGACAGAGCGGACTGGTGTTAAGGAAACGCCATATTGACAGCTGAATGCAGGGTTACAGTCCCCTGTATACCAGCCGTATATATATATATATATATATATGAGCTCCTGCGTAGCCTAGTCGGTAGCGCGCTCGACTTCAGTGCGAGCGGTCCCGGGTTCGATTCCCGGTGGGGCTCAAAAATTTCGGTGTTGACCCAGCATCGTGAGGACAATTGGGGAGCTGCTGTGAATAAAATACAGTGGCGATCACAGTGAGAGCTTCGGCTCTCCTCTCCTAACCCGTCTGGTCAGCGTGGGAGTAGTAGACCAACTCCTCCCTTCGGGGAGAGGCCTCATCCACTAGTGGATTGAATATGGCTGTGATTTATATATATGTATATATACAGGGTGGTCCACCTAAAACTAGTACCTCAAAAAGCTCGGGTCCTATTTCACATAGAGCTTTGAAGTAAAAATGTGCATAACTAAGTTGCACATGTCAAATCCAATGGTAATATTTTCAGTGTCAGTGGAGGACCGGGAATACCCACACGGGGTGTCAACTTCAAAATTTGAAATGGAAACTGGGTTGACTTTTCCCTTCTTTGGAACAAGAAGTGAAAATGGAATAACTTTTAGAGGAAACATTTCTTACGGGTTGCCAACTACGAGAGCCAATTGTTATTGAAACGAGATAGTATGGTATCTCAAATTATCACCTCAAGTAACTCAGCTCCTATTTCACATAAAGCATTGAAATAAAAAAGTGCATAACTAAGTTGCATATGGCAAATCCAATGGTAATACTTTCAGTGTCAGTGGCGGACCGGGAATACCTATACTTTCGTTCCAAAAATTCTAGATTCATTTGGTAATAAATAAGTTTAAAAAAAAAGGGGGGGGGGTACTTGAAGGTTAGTTGGAAGGTTTAGTACCTTCCTTGGTCTCTGACGTAGTATAATGGTTAATCTCTTACTTTTATTGCTAACGATCGTATGTTCGTCTCCCGGTGTGATGTAGTTCAGGTTCGTAGCAGGGTTGTTATTGATTAGAACGTTATTACTTAGTAAAAACCATCATCAGTTCATCTTGTCCAGGGACGTTCGGGTCACATACCTGTCTTCGCGCAGAACACCCATTATTATTATTATTATTAGCTATATGTTCACGTTGATCTCAATATTTTATTGTTTAGAACTAAAACACGTGATATTTGAAAAAAAAATGTAAAAAATAAATAAATTGAAAGCTTTAGAATACCTCCTCCAGAGTGATTCTGTACAACTGCTGGCTTCTCATTTTGACTGACTGGTTCAGCTGAATTGACTTCTTCAGTCGTCGTGGGAGGAACTGATACTTGAGGCGCAGACACATTATCTAAACCTGGAATGGAAGACAACTGAAAAAAGAAAAGAAAAAAGACATGAAAACTAGTAGTATCAGAGCTAAAATTTGTATTACAAAAAAAAAAGTAAATAGCAAAAGTAGCAACGAACTGCGCGCCTTGTGGCCTAGTGGCAACAGTCTCTGGCACAGAATGACATATATTTGATATGTATAATGGTATAAATATAGAAAGAAAATGGGAATTTTTATCCCGTTACGTATCAAATATGTCAAGATTGTTTGTTGCAGTACTGAACGTAAAAGCGAAGATCGGAAAGAGAGCAAAATATTTACAGTTAGATCGAAACACAGTTTCAGTCTATTCTTGCTAGGGATTGTGCATGTAAGTTAGCGCCAGGCTACAGCAGCGACCATCCTAGACATATGATCAATGTTCCGTTGGAAAAATTGCGGCGAGTCCTTCCCAAGCCCTAGTAGTTCCGAAGTTATAAACTGCCCTCCATCCCGAAACTCAGGATCCGCCCCTGTGATCTAGATGAATGATATAGGTTTGAATTCATCTTGCCGAGACCTTTTCAAAGACACCTCCACCACTTTCCTAACCCTAGTAGTTCCAAAGTTGAAACCTTCCCCCGAAACTATGGATCCGCCACCTGATATCTGGATGAATGATACAGGTTTGAACTCGTCTTTCCGAGACCTTTCCAACGACACCGCAACCATCTTCCTAGCCCTAGTAGTTCCTGAGTTGAGTACAGAAGAACGGACGGACGGACAAACATATGGTGTGGGCGCATAAGTCTTTACAGGCGTGCTGCTAGTCTAAAAGTACAAATTAAAATGAAATAATGATTGTAAGGACACTTATATGAAATTCATACACATAATTGGCACATAAAATT
>JAGDQP010000186.1:146001-193846 GCA_022664845.1 Lepisma saccharinum
ATATATATATATATATATATATATATATATATATATATATATATATACAGATGCTTATCAGAATAATGGAAACACCTGTAGTTGGCAACACGTCAGATGTATGGGTTGGCAGTGGTGTCGTGGCGACCGCAGCGCCGGACTGCTGGTGGTGGTGTGTTAGGTCGGTCTCCATACTACGTCAGGCGTCGTGGAACAGGAGTGTGCAGTGGCTGCAGCAGACGGAGGTAGTGTAAAATGGGAGACCTCTCAGAGTTTCAAAGAGGGCAAATTGTTGGTGCGCGGTTATGTGGAGTGAGTGTGACGGCAGTGGCTAGTGTGTTAGGTGTGTCGCCAGGGACAGTGTCGAAGGTGATGACGGCCTACACAACACACGGGAAAACCACATCGGGGAAGCGGAACAGTGGGCGGAAGAAAAGCATCAGTGACAGGGCACGCCGGGTATTAAAGCGCATTGTCACGCGGAACCGTCGTGCCACTGCGGCGCAAGTGACGGAGGAACTCAATCAGCACCTCCCCCAACCTGTTTCGACAATCACAGTCCGCCGCGAATTACATGACATGAACTTACGGGGTCGTGTTGCACGGGCCAAACCTCTCATCAGGGACCAGAACGCTTTAGCACGCCGTAAATGGTGCCGCGACCATGCAACTTGGACCGTTGACGACTGGAAACGTGTGGTATGGTCGGATGAGTCACCATTCACCCTATTCCAAACCACGGGCCGTGTTTATGTGTGGAGAACGCCCAAAGAAGCGTATGATCTGCAGTGTCTCCGCCCAACTGTGAAACATGGCGGCGGCACGGTGATGCTGTGGGCCGCAATATCATGGTTTTCATTGGGTCCTGTGGTCACACTTCGCGGACGCATCACTGCCAACGATTATGTCGCAATTTTAGGAGACCACTTGCATCCTATGGTCCGGATGTTGTTCCCGGACAATGACGCCATATTCCAGGATGATAATGCACCCATTCACACAGCTGGAGTTGTTGCAGCGTGGTTTGAGGAACATCGGGATGAAGTTCAACACCTTCCCTGGCCCGCCCAATCCCCAGATCTCAACATAATTGAACATCTGTGGTCCATCTTGGAAACACGACTCCGGCGACGATTTCCACCTCCATCCTCTCTCACAGAACTGGCCGATGCCCTGCACGAGGAATGGTGTAATATTCCAGTTGCTACCATTCACGACCTCTATGCCTCCATCCCACGTCGCATCAAGGCTGTTCTGAAGGCGAAAGGTGGCCCGACACCATATTAATCTGGTAAATTGCACTCTCGTTCAGGTGTTTCCATTATTCTGATAAGCATCTGTATATATATATATATATATATAAGGTAAAATTAAGACAAATGAAGGAGAAAAAAGGATAATACTCACAGCTTAGTTTCGCATTAGATCACACATGCATATATATATAATAATAATAAATCACAGCCATATTCAATCCACTAGTGGATGAGGCCTCTCCCCGAAGGCTGACCAGACGTTGGGAGAGGAGAGCCGAAGCTCTCACTGTGATCGCCACTGTCTTTTTTCACAGCAGCTCCCCAATTGTCCTCACGATGCTGGGTCAACGCCTACGTGAAGTCAATGTTCTGAAATCAGGTTTATTTACGTAATTATTTGTTGTTTTATTTAATTTTCGGATGACTGAAAGGTCGTAGAAGCACGAGAAGTAATTTCATGTTATTTAATTATGCTTTGCGGGTTGCGGATAATTCAGTCATAGTTAATTGTAGTTCTGTGTAAGTTCCGGTAGATGGCGTTACTGTCATGGTTAAGATTTACGTATGAAACGGATAAAATAATGTACGGAAGCTGTATTTAGGTTATTGTTATGTCAGTAGCAAGTTATAATACATTAACAGTATGTATTGAAAGTTATTATTAGTAATATTTTGATATTAATGATGTATAAACAAATATCTGTTGTAAGTGTTTGCTGTACTCGCGAATGTAAACAGCTATGTAAGGTTTTGACATGCAGAGAGAGAGAGGGAATATATTCGATTTTAAGATATCCTCTGACTCAATGAATACTTATAATTATGACCTAATTTGCGTTTGTTGTCTTAGGACGGAAAGGAGACGTTATTATCAGGTGTCCAGGTTGTTGAAAAGCACCGCAACACTTCATAATAACAGGCTCTACATGCAATCAAGCAAGCTTCTGTAGGCACCACAGCGGTGCTGATTTGGGGCACTACAAGCTGCCTGTTGAAGAATATGATAATATTCGGTATAGAAATCCAACAGTCGCCCTGAGAGATATAAAAAAACAAAAGATGTTTAGTAAACGATCGTCCGGGAGATATTGAGACCGCGCAACAGCAACACTGAAGGACCGAATTAGACCATCTCATAAGCAATGGAATATTTTATTTATTGATAGAAGAGGTCTCAATATAAGTTTAGCACAGTTACGTGTAACAGAATGACAGCAATTTGAACAATTGATTTTTTTAAAAAAAAAAACAACGGATTGGCAACACTGAACTAATGCAGCAACCAAGACTGTTCCGGCGGCTCTGAGCTACTCTAGCCAAGACCTTTCCAACGACACTTCAAGCATCTCTCTACTACACCTTGTAGTTCCCGAGATTTAATATCTGGACACGGACGGACACTTTTTTGCTATTGCTTTGCTATGAAGGAACGAAAAACTAAGGTAATCATATCCACGGTAATCAGTATTAAGAATTCAACTCGTCGTTCAATGTATACAGTTAACTCAATATGACGAAAGCAACTATTATAATTAGACAATAACAAACACAATTATTTTATAATACAGTTGAACGTTATAAAATACACGAGAGAAAATGTTAAAGAATGCAATGCAAAGGAACATCAAAATAACTTAAAATAATTATTTACAAAATCAAGGAATCACATTTTTCTATGCATAAGCCTCACAGTCCATTAATATCCCTCTGTTTATTAGTGCTTATGCAGGATTTAAATTAAGCTGAGCAAGTATTTTTGACATAGTTCGCTTCACAATTAATTAATAAAATGTCAACATGCCAATTCAAAAATAATTTCCAAGGACACCTCCCCACAAGCAAGATTGACAGACGGATAAACACTTACTTTAGCTTCTAGAATGCTTAGCGACGCTTCCAATTTCTGGATTTGTTCTTCGAATCTTTCTAGTTTCATTTCGCAGGATCTTGAAAATTTGTTGAGGAATGAGACTGTATTGGTCAGAAAATGATTTACAAAAGCAAGTGTTCTCTTCTGATGAATGGCTCCAACCTGGAACATAAAAAAACAATATACTGGTTTTTATGGTTGGTTAGGTTACTTGTGAAACCATTAAGACAGTTACCTTACCTACGAATTTCAATTTAATTCTAAGGACTTAAGGCAACTTTGGCTCAGGTCGAATGGACATTGATGGGAGAACTGGTGGAATGAAGAAAGTGAGAAAACCCACACACATGGTGTTTGTCCACCACAAAGCCCACATGACACAATACACCAGAGGTAAGCGCTCTACCACTAAGCCACCACGGCCCAATGTTACTAAGAGGAACGACAACTGAAGAGAAGAACTCAAAATTCAGAGAAAAGCCATCACAATTTGTGGAGCAAGCTTAACAAAAACTACCTTATACCGAGCGGGCTGTAGCTCAGTTCGTAGAGCGTTGACTTAGCAATTGATTGTTCTGGGAACTGACTATCTTCCAAAGTTTTCTCCCGCACCTTATCCTGAGCCTGAGGTGCCTAAAGGCCATAAATAAATAAACAAATTATATAATTACAAACGTTATCAACTCCCTGAATTCTGGCTGAAAGTTCCTGTTTCATTCTTAAGCCATCGACTGGAGCTCTATGTAGAAGAAAAGAAGATAGGAAAGTTGAAGACAAATTACCTGCATCTCTCCTCCATTTTGTATGGTAAACAAATGAATTAAACTAAATTTATTTATGAACTGTAGGGATCTCAGACCGGTATAGGGTGTGGGAAAGGATATTGAAAGGTAGTCGGCCAAGGGAGCAAACAAATAAATGAGCAGCTCTGTCATAATTATGGTTTATAACAACATAAAGCACCAATCTTTAACGTCAAATGGTAGATTAGTAGGCACCTTTGTATGTCTAATTAATTTTTATCGTTAAACGAAATCGTAATACTGATCCTACAAATTCTAGGCTCCTATATACTTTAATTGCAATCCGTGCGAATTTTTAATTTTGCTTTTGTTCATTGTTGAAATCGTTTGATTGTTATTGTGAAGATCGCGAACCTATAACAATGAAGTTCTTTTAACAATGAACAGAAAAGGAAATCGCAAGGATACATCCTTGTAATGGTTATGAACTTTCATCTCTGAAAGTCTGAACTATACAGGCTTTATAACTTGTTGCTTCACTCTAACCTTAATGGGACGAAACAAGGTGACTGGTGGTTCATGTGAAGTAATTGTGTAATAAACAAATGTTTTTAAATACCTATTTTTATTTGGTCACCCATAGCCTTTAATTTATGTTATATGTTATGATATAACTGAATTGGTCTAAAGGTAAACTTTTTTTTTTGTGGAAAACGTAGTAAAAGGGGGGAGAAATATTGAAAGAAAAATATCGAATCAGGGTTCCCACTCATTTGCCAAGATCAAATTCCCTGACTTTTTAGTGCTAAGCTGGATTCCCTGACTATTCCAGGTTTTCCACGCGAGTGGGAACCCTGCGAATGTGTGTTCGAAGGTTTCTTTCTTTTAATTGTGAACAGCATGTCCGAAAACCAAAACCAAGTTTAGTTGAGAAAGCTCGTATCAGTATTGAGGAACAGAGTACGAATTTGAATTTTATTTACGACCTTTAGGCATCTAAGGCTCAGGGCGGACAGGGGGAAAGGATTCGGGAAATTGTCGGCCAGGGACTAAGTTGAAGGTGCCATCCCGGCATTTGCCTGGTGTGACTGAGGACAGACAGACTACGAATGATGAAGCAACAAGCTTCTTTAACAAATCTATCAATGTGTGAATCTGTGTTTCGATGAAAGCTCATCTGAACGTTTGTTTGTTTGTACCGGTCACAGGAATTTCGTGTGGTTCGAGTTGTCCAAGGTTCTAGGAATGGATTTTTAGAAATTTAATAAACTCAAGACGGTCCGAAGTCATTAATTACTAAATTAGCTCAAAACGTTAACGCTTACCGCAGTTTTTATGATCCACGCGAACTGTACTTCATATTGAATATATTAAGGGGCGAAGTGGGCCGTGGTGGAGAGCGCTCACCTCTGCTGCGTGGGGTTCAATCCGGGTTCGCGTCATGAGGATGGACAAACACCGTGGGCATGGGTTTTCTTGGGGTACTCCCTTCTCCTCTCACTTCCTTTATCCCTTCAATTCTTCTATCAACATACATCCGGCCTTAGCCAAAGTTGCCTACAGGCTTTAAAATAACATTCACAAATTAAGGGGCAAAGTATACTACACACTTAACGAAATGTAATTTTACGAAGCTTTGGGAATTAGTTGGAAGTCTTCGAAATTAAAAATATATATTTACCAAAAGGGCGATGGATTTTTAAATACCTGCCCTGATACCATAACGATATGACCTAATTGACCCTAACCTAACACGTTCTAAATACGACTTGAGGTTAATAATTTAGGATCTTTTCCAGTTCAGAGTAAGCATGGTCCTTCTGCTCGAACATTTTTGTCCTAAGATTAGTTAGGTTAGGTAGCTTGAACGTGCTTAACCTAATTAATTTGTTCCTTATCGTACGTTTATCTAACATCAGAATTAATTCTTGGAAGGAATGAAACATGTAGGGTAATAAAGGAATCCATTTTGTGTAGAATGTGCTCTGTGCGTTGCCTGCACGAAATAAAGAACCATTTGAGAGCAAATGCGGTATCATAGGGAATCTTTGCATCTTACTAGTGGACGAGAGGAAAATGAAGGCGTACCCTGTGATTTAGCGAGTCGTGTCATTATTGAATTTGAAATTACGTATTCATGGCCTTTTGGTATCCGGGAAGTGAATGCTATCGGCCAGGGAGGTATTTAAGATACCATCTTATCTGTGATATAGAATTTTTGTCACGGTATATCTGTTTTCCTTCATTTATATAAGATGTTTTGAATATGACTGACAAGTTGTGGCCTGATACTGGTACTTAACAGCCAATTACTGGAACACGTGGGTGGAAACTGGTATTTTGTTGCTATCTGGTTAGTTTTATTCTTCTGACGAACTCAAAGTTATGTATTGACTCAAATATTTTCCCTTTTTATATCTTTCGTACGGATTTACATACCATCAAAGTCGGATTTTCCTTAAATGGCCAGAAACTGGTGTCGTCACTCTATTTAAAGTGCAGCCACATAATACCCTAACCAACCCACCTTTGCTTCTCTCAGTATTAATAGCATGTGAGCGTGAACTAAGAAAGTCATTGGTGGTGTTGTGGCATAAAGTTGACTGACCATAACTACAGTTTATCGGTTTACGTTATCAATTGAAAACTGATAATTCTTACGTAAATGGAGCTCCAACTGAACTACAAGGTGCATACTATGCTAAAATTGTAATCGGTAGTCTCTCATAAATTTTGATATAAATATGTGAGTTTCATGTGCCGAATGGGGAGTTGCGCCAGCGTCATCAAGGTCGCGGGTTCGAATCCCGCCTGGAGGATAAGAATTTGTGGATTTTAAACATTGAACTCATATAATCGTGACGGGCCGAAGTCAAAGTTACTTAAAAGGCCCATACCAAACAAAGTTTACCAAAGTTAAACGTCAGTTTCAGAGAAAAAAACTTATTACATCCCTATGCATATAAAAATAACCGACACCCCGAACCAAAGTGTTCAATATAGGTGTACGCAATGTTAGTTCCCTTGTACAGTGAATGACTAATTGAAGCTGTATCTTTTGTTAAGTTATTCCACATGGATCGTGCATGACAACTGACATCAAAAGAAAATAATAAAACCAAATAAACGATGGAACACAATAACATTATATTTTAAATCTACCTTTTACCTACGTTTCATAATTTACCTTTGTGTAATCTACACCTGGGCCAATTAATGGCAAACCATCAACATCCATTTTAAAATAATACGGCTTTGTAACTTATAAATCCAAAACAAACGAAATTTGATTCGATGAGATTGACATGTTTCAGATCACAACTTCACAAAGCATTCTGCGCAGTCGACCATCTTTGATGTATATACTCTCTAATCAGTTAAGGCTCTTTCGAAATAACATTAATTCATGTAAACAAGATTATGTCATGTTTTAAGGCATTTAATTAAACTAATAATTTTAAAGCTAACGGGGATTAGATTACATTGAATGGGAAATAATAAACTTACCATACCAGTAATACGCGTGTGTACTTGAGTTGTTACAATTCCATCCGCTTCCGGTTGAAATGCTGCTCCTGTACCTCCGTTAAAATCTATACGTTTATATTTTCACTTCGATCAACAAAATGAATTCTCCACCTCCGTTGGAAGAAGTTTGTCAAGCTGTATTTACCCTTTACCATAATCCCGAGAAAACACAAAAGGAGAAAGCTTCGTTGTGGCTACAGGAATTACAAAGATCGGTAAGTTTGCATGGCGACAATTTGAAAACAAACAGTACTTGGAAATCAACATTCAATGTAGTGTTAATATGAAGTAGCTTGAATATGATCACTATATTAAAATTAGTTGATTCAAAAGTTTTCGGTACATTTCACTCTAGATTTAGTGAGACTGGAAGACCGCTTTTATTGACCCCTATGTAAGAGTGCTAGAATAATGGTAGTTTGTGGAGGTGAAATACATAGCCAGCCAGTGGTTGTTTCGGGTTTTGTGACAGATTGAATATTATAGGTCCGTAGAATTGTAAAAAGCTGAATATTTCTTTTCACTGTCGTGAAGTTTTAACATACCATTCACGTTCTTATGCGCTGTTTGCTTTTCGTATACATATGAAAGTACGAACATATGTAACTTCAACAAAGGAACTATTTTGAGCCCGTAAAATTTGCGAGCGGTTAAGATATTAATGGGTGTAGATATATGGTCTACCACCCAGAGGGCAAGTTTCGAGGTAACTGACTCTCCAGGATCGAGCTCTTATATTAATATGTTGTTCCTTCAACATATTAATAAAAAAGCCCAACCCTTGGGAGTCAGTTCACTCGAAACTTTCGCTGTGGATGGTGTACTAGTAACCTGGGGTTTACTTCAGGAGCCGGTACTCAAAAATGAAAAATTTTCAGGTGGAATAGACAACATGTAGATGTTCATGTTTTCTTTTGGTAACTAGTTTCTGAGTGGCTGTTACAGGCTAACCAACGTGGCAGGTTTTTTTTTCAACGTAGTTCCGTAGTATAACTTACCTTACCTACTCAATGTAAGCCAACTACATAAAAATTTGTGCAAAAATGGGAAAAACTAGTAGTATCCTTGAGGACTGTCTGCTAAAGTAGGGCCGTAACCTGAAATACGAAGAAAATAATCATGTCGAAATCTACTAACCGATCAAAATTTCACCCTTTCCATAAAAATCCACCAGTAACAGAAAACAATAATTGCAGCTATATCAGCACAAAACTTATAATATAATTACTTCAAGCCCCCCCCCCTAAAAAAAGAATAATTAAACAAAACTTTAAAACAGACGAAAATTACAAACTTCAATTCCTATTTGTGAAACTACTGTATGTTTACGAAGGGTAACATTCTTCACATCATAAGATTATTTTAACAATACTAAATAAAATTAACCAACCTTTACCTAGCCTGAAATCAGTAATTTGTAAGGTGGACCACCCAAGGAACCCTTCAAATATACTGTTCCTAAGCTAAGACAATAACATCGTAAATAATTCGATTTCTAAAGCTATCTAAACCTAACCTGAAGCGGTGTATGTATGTCAAAAGCAGTATCAGCCCAGGCTATTGTGAGAAAAAAAGTTGCGAAAGCCATTGGTAGAACTAACATCTTCTTGAACACGTCAGAAGCTGATTATAATTCACAGCAACTTCTCAAATATATAAAAATCATTACACACACCAAGTAAATTCACCAGTTTCGTACACCAAGACAAGAAACGTGAAACGGACTGCAGCAGAATTAAAAAAAACATTTCTGTCACAACACTGACAAACAATTAGCAGGCACAATACGGGTTTAATGAAATGGCATGTGACTCCAGGAACCAGTCACATTAAACCTTCCATAGATAAGAAACAGCTGCTAAGATCATAACATCACGTTGGTACAAGGCGAAACACGTGTGATATTACAGATACAAACATAAATTTAGTATAAAAATAAATAAATAATTTTACATAAACTAACAAGCTGTGAATATTTCAAACGTAATTTCAAAATGGCATTTGTTTAGTAGTGCTGGTCCAAACCAAAATCACTAAAAATACACACATTAGGGACATTACACACTGGCAGCATCCAAACCCGTTTTTATGGGAGGCGTACCATCACAAACACGCGCCATTTGAACACTACCTTACCCGCATCCACATAACAACTGCAACTACGCCAAATAGTCCCTTCCGCCACCACATGTAGTGCGTCTTAAAACATCTAAAAAAAAATAACTACAACGACATTATTATTCATTTTTAGTGTTACCAACATTACAATTTCGCTCCCATTTCATCACAAACAACACGAAATTAACTCAGTTCATCCTGTAAAATTCTTAAAATTGGTCCGGCACTACTAAACTTAACCTTTCTAAATGAAACTAATAAAAGATTCTTACTTCTGTAGAAATCGAAGGTAATCTTAATGTATCGAGAGAACGAAAAAGCGAGTGTGAATAATAAAACGCACAGAAAAATACATTGTAATAGATGTACCAGTAGGCTAGAGTACTTGCTGAAAGGTTGGTTCGAGTTTTAAAAATATCTCTGTGCTCTTATATAAGTGGACCAGTTATCTGCACCCTTCAAGAATCCATCCACTTTGAGCTTTGTACAATGTGTAGAGAGCAATAGTAAAACAAAATGGTAGTAAGTTTGACATATTCGTACCGGTACTGTACTTCCAACCCTAGTACATTGTATATTACCCACTAACGGTTCCACCCTGAACTGTTGCATTAAGAACGTTGTTTTTCTCATAAACAAGGGCATCGTTGGGAACATATAGATAGCATTCCGTACGTCAGTAGTAACTTTGTTTTACAAATTCTAACTAAACTTTCCAGCCTAAAGTCTATAATGCATAGGGTAAACAGTTTCCCACACCTTCCTCCATAGGCCCTCTAGATTCATTTAGGCCTCCCGTTCTAATGTAATCCCATTCTGCGTTCGCATCCCAAACAATGAAAATAACAGCTAAGTATATTGGTTGAAGTGTGAGTAGATTTTAAACTGGCGATTGGCGAGCATCAGAGAAGTTCTTAAACTTCTACGAAAAAGATGGGACGCATATAAAGTTTAAGATAACATGGTCACACTGGCCTAATCTTACATAATCTGACTTAACCTAGGTAATATTTTATACGAGGCGTACTCTACCTAAGAAACTAACTAGGGAAGTATCGTTCTACACTAAGTATAAGGTGTTTATTTCTCGGTTCATGATAGTATGTTTCTGACGCCAGACCTGAATAATCAGTTGGCCTCGTTGTACCTAGCGCTTTGGTTCCACTTTGAGTACGTATCGTAAAAGTATGGTCCTAACCGAAAGTAACCGCAGCTAATGTGATGAAATGAATACGAAGAAAAAAGCGTTGTCCGTTCTTTATGGGAATCACTGAAAGTGGTACCAAACCACCATTATATGCTATGTGAAGGGTGGGAGGTGCCGATTTTGCAGATATTCTATATTAGAAATACTATAAAACGTACCGAGAAATTGACACGTTTTATGTACAAGAGTACTTTTTGAGTGAAAGTTCCTTTTGGAGCACGTGTCGTTAGTTATTCCCAACTTTGAAATTGGATCACAAAGTTACAGTAAAGTACAAGCGCCATGCATACTGCGATCTAAAATAAGTTGAAAATTGGTACTATTTCCGCCATTTAGCCCTACCATCCAGTGTGGTAAGAAGATGGGCAAAGTTACTAAAAGTTAGTTGCCTTTACCTAAGCCATAGTAAACTAACCTGACTCTACAATTCTCCACTGAGATGTTTATTCAGAAGTCCTGGTATGACATTAATTATTGTCTAAAGTAACTAACCTAGCCACCTCGATTTTCTATGTAGGACACACGCCATCTGCTCTGCCGGTGGTGAGGTTGTCTTTTCGTGGATACCAATAGGCGTGAAGGAGTACTTTTATGTCGTCTACGTATAGGACACAGTCGCCTGACTCATGGATATCTGTTGCGGCGTTTGGGCCCTCCCCGTTGTAGTGAATGTGATGGCATTTTAAGTATTCGTCACGTCCTTTTAGATTGTCCAGGATATAATCATCTCAGAGGACGTTATAACATCCCCAATGACATTACATCATTGTTAGGCGATGAATCAGCTATATTGCGAAGAGTTTTGATGTTTGTTCGAGCGACAGGTTTATCGCCGTCTATTTGAGATGATTGTGTTGATCAGCTGTTAAATTTAAATATTATTTTATTTTTGTGAAGGCCTATTTACAGTCTTCATGTTTTTAATTTGTTATGCTAAAGACTCTATACATCTTTAGTTTTTACCATTATTTTATGTTTCTGAAGACATTTACCCTCTTCAGCTTTTATATGCTTTTATTATTTTAGCGAATTAACAGCTATATTTAGACGTGACAAAGTTAAGGGGCTTCCCCGTATTGGGACGGGCGTAAGCCATAGTGCTGTTACCGCCCATACAATTAATTTTATCTTATCTTATTTATTTAAAAGTATATAAGTGTGGACAAAGTCATCCCTATTTTTATTGCAGAAATGAATTCACTGCACAGGTTTTGAGATTCAGAAAACTATAATAAATAAGGAAAATGTAAGATTCTGTGATGCACTTTGATTCAAGCAAAACATGAAAAGTCAGCTGGGACTAATGTGAACCCCCATTTTGAACCAATGATGGCGCTGGCCACCAACACTATTCTTCTTCAGCGGAGAAGACTAGGAGTTCCAGGGCACTTTTTATGCTTCCCTTTAAAATTGCAGCGCAATGTTGAGCGAGGGATACCATATTATACAGCTGCTTTACGCTCTGATAATGCGCCACTTCCTCGCAAATGTCCTCATCGGTTGATCTTTTTGTAAGATTTTGAGAGACCTTTCTGGTAATTCGGTGCTATTTGTTTAAGATTCTAGGTAGACAGTGTTACCCCAACGGGGCTGAAGGAAACGAAAAACAATTGTAGATAACAAAGTATGCAATATTTTGCAACCACAATTCATGAACTTCGTCCCAGTAACATACCTTACCATAGAAAAAAAAAGTGAGCCAGTAGCTTTCAGGAAAGTACCAAGATCATATTTTTATGCGTTAAGTAGTTACTAAGCAAACTATTTTGATTTTTATTGCTTTGGATCGTACTTAGCAGTTTGTAAACATTCCAGAATGTGTGCAATTAACTGTTCTGTCTATGGTAAATAATTCAGATTAATTATTTTAACATTTCCTCGCTGCGTTGCAATTATCCGAATCATGCTATTTAGTGGACAAAGTTACCCTGATCTATGGTAGTCAGGAAGAGGACCACAGGGTGTTTCATAAGTCCCTTCATCATTCTGAACCTTGGCCGTGCAGTATCAAACCCACATGTAAAAGAGAAAAGGATGTCAGCGGGTAGGGGAAATGATTTTTTAACTAGTTGTTTGTGTGTCTCAGAACAAACATTTAGCCCGGGAGCATCGCCTGAGACTATACGGCTTATGGAAATTGTTTATCTGGAGTCCTAAAGGAGGAGGATGTATTCAATATTTATAAGGTAAGTCAAAACTTGGATATTTTTACTCTTTTCAGACATGCTCTCTTCGCCTGTGAGTGATTTGGTTCCTTAGCTACAGACGTCCGAAATCTCGGAGGAAATTTAAACACCCCGCACAGTAGGACGTTTCTCTTTATCATTTTCTGTATTGTTAATACCTACAAGAACTGGTCTGCTTTAGTGTTGCCCTCTGGTGGTGATAAAGAAAAGAAAAATAACACAAGTCTATTTCTAATTTCTTTTAAGGTTTTTGCTTGGAAGATTGCAGATGAGCTATTACATCAGAAAAAAGATGTCGAGTCATGCTATTTCGCAGCCAACACGATGCGAAACAAAATCCAGACGTCTTTCTACGAACTCCCTCTTGAAGCTCATATATCACTTAGAAATTCCCTTATGGGACACATCGAACAGGTGACGGAACAAACGAATCAAATAATTATCGTACAGGTAAGTATGTCTTTTTCAACTACTTCTATATAGCATTGAAGCACGTGGTCGATTAATAAATACATTTTTAGATTTGTGATGCCTTCAGTTATATCTTCGGAAGAAACACGAATTCCAGAAACTATTGAACTAACGTTGGACTTTTTTATTTATTTATAGATACGGTATGTTATTTAGCGTACAATCGTCCCCACGTATTCGTGGGTGATATTTACCAGTGTATGGGTACCAGAAACCACGAAAAGTAGCGTACTCTATGATATATAGCCGAGGTTGCCAGACGTCCGAAGCAAAACGTAGCCTCAATGACCTTTTCTTCTACCTTTTTTACCATCGTATATATAAAGTACATAAGAGAAAGCCGGATTAGCAATATACTAGGTAAAATTTAAAGAGAGAGGGGAGGAATTGTATTTACGTAGTATTGTCGCTTGACTATTTTCGATTCCCTTCATACTTGGTCGAAGTTGAAAACAGTTTTTGAATTTTTTTTTGTTGTTCATCGTTCAGGATATACAGGGTATTCAGGATGCAGATGCTGCAAAATTTTCTTGAATACAGCGAATCATAAAGTTACACATATTTCACAAACAAGTTGAGATATAGGAATAATTCAAAAACATTTAAAATATAGACACCTCAGTCTTTTAAGTTCTAGCCTCAAGAGTTCATACCATGAGATCGGAGATGAGTGCTTTTTTACCACAGTTTTTCCTTAAGCAGCACATAGATGAAAGCTAAAATAGCTCTGCGCAGCAGCAAAGAACGTAAAACAATCTATTTGTGCTTAAGGCACGTGATTTCAATGATTACGCTGATAGAATACAACACTGTTTACCATAGCCTAATTTTTCATTGATAAATTGTATTGACACGACTATAGCTTTTTAAGCAACTTTAAGAAGCTCTTTTTCATAGAGGGGTTTGAATCACGAACTTTGAGGGGTTTTACAATAGAAATAAAGAAACTCCAACGCGAAATTGTGTTCATGTATTTCCTCCCCGTTTTGATTTACAATCTCTCAAATTTTGACAAATTTGAGTTTTTATGAAATTGAAGTCTCGATATAAAGAAAAGTAAATGACACAGGAAGTTAATTTTTTTTCTGTCATTACTGTGATAATAGTAGATGATAATAACAAAGTGTACGGTTTGTTATTTCTTTCCATTCAATCAGAAAAAAAAAATATCTAAAAATGAAAATTTCACCTATATTTTACAATTGTTTAAACCACGCTGTCCGATAGCCGTTTTGAGGCTAGAACTTAAAAGACTTAGCTTTAAATATTCTTTGAGGTGTCTGTATTTTAAATGTTTTTGAATTATTTAAATATCTCAACTGGTTTGTGAAATGTGTGTAACTTTATGATTCGCTGTATTCAAGGAAATTTTGCAGCATGTGCTTCCTGAACACCCTGTATATCCTGAACGATGAGCAATAAAAAAAAAATTGAAAAACTGTTTTCAAGTTCGTTTGTACATGGCATTGAATGTAGCAAATGTGAAGGAAATCAAAAATAGTCGAACGACCACCACTTGTCGAAATTTTGTGGATCGACCCTCAAGATATACTACGCAAATACAATTCATCTCCTCTTCTCTCTCTTCAAATTGTACCTATATTGGCAATATGGCGTTTCCTTAACACCACTCCCGCACCTGTCTGCTCTGTCCATTTTCCTTCCTACCAGTTGAAAACGCAATTGCGAAACGTACTAATCTTCTATAGCGTTTGTGAAGTTCGTGTGCTCCTATCTCAAGATTTCACTATGTAAGTATCCCTTTTTTCTACCTTGTTTACCATTTTAGATATACAGGGTGGTTCACGAAATCCGTAACTGAACTCCTAGGGCTCAGAAATTTTTGGAACCAAAACTGTTCATACCAAAGTGCATGCGCGGAATCACGTGGTGATGCTTCTGAAATCAGGGATGTCTCAGGAATACCTTTACGGGGAGTAACTTCAAAATTTTAAACAAAAAACATGGTTGATTTTACTTTCTTTGAAACAAACAGAGGAAACATTTTCAAGAGTCTTCAGTTACAAGAGCTACTTGGTAAATTAACTGTTGACCTACCATTAACTCTTGTTATTACCAAACGTTACGAGATATCAAACAATGTTTCAACTGAAAGTTGTTCAAAATTTCATGTTTGTTTGAAAGAAAGCAAAATCAACCATTATTTCTGTATAAAATTTTGCAGGTTCCCCCCCCCCCCCCGGAGACGCCCCTGATTTTTTGTTTCAATGAATTCTGTGCACTAGGAGCTAAGTTATGGCCGTGTTACGGATATCGTGACCCACCCTGCATATGTATGACAGGTAATCAGATCAGGCAAATGCCGGGATGGCACCTTCAACATAGGTCCTGGCCGATACCTTCCCGAATTCTATCCCGGCCTGAGCGTCAGATACCTAAAGGTTCTACATAAAATTCAAATTTCGCATCTATTCAGTTTATTCAGGTGCCGATACCCTGAAGCCGGCCGGGTGGTCGAGCGGTCTGCGGCGGTAGGCTATCGACTCAACGGTCCCGGGTTCGAGTCCCGGCTGGGGTATGGGTGTGGATTTTAACACTTAACAGCTAAAGGCAAATCGTGACGGACCGAAGTCCAAAGTTACTAAACTGGCCCATATAAAAATAAAGTTTACCAAAGTTTTTTTTTACCGATACTCTGAAATCGGATTTCAACTAGTTCGTTGCTAATCATATATAATCATATTTCCATAAAAGTGAAGAAATTCATGTAACCAACCCTCGTTTCGTTGTGGTGATCTAACAATACATTCATTTGAAGTACCGCCATTAAACAATCAAGCGATCGCATCGCTATAAGTGAAGCAGATGTTGAGGTAAGATGTGATTTTTTAAAAAAAAAAACGTTGACTATTTTAATTTTAGTGATATTTCCATTCTTATTAATATACAAGCAAAACGAAAGGAGATAATTCAGAAGGGCGTCAGATTTGTAAAATGGACAGTACAATATCGACGTTTCAGCGAGTGTCAAAAATAGCTGAGAAATATGTCAGTGTGGATGGAATTACGAAATATTGCAGAGAATTCCGTGAGTTACAGGGGCATGAAAATGGTAATTTAGAATTTTTCGTACGTGAGACACCACCAAATCATATTTCCTTTTTAGCGATAGGCTCAAAGCAAAAGAGGCTGCGCAAAACACGGGCTAGTGACGTAAACACTCATATCTGCCTTTAAATACAAAGTATTGAAAAGTAGAGCGTTGCATGTCATGGAAATGTACCAGTGATCACCAAAATTCCAAAAAACTATGCTGTTGTGCAGTCTCAAGCTCGTCAAAGGTGAAAGTACTGATTATACAAATGAAAAAGAATTTACTGACATTGAAACTTGTTCCCTACAAAACTGCGCATATAAAGTGTGAGTGGCATATTAATAACGTTTTACGAAGGGTTTACCATTTCTTCGAAGATTTTTCCTCTAGGTGTTCAGATTATTTGTATTATGACAGGTTCTTCTGTATTGTCCTTTACAATGTGTTAAGGCTGATTCACACATATAGGACTGTGCACCGACCGTGTCCCTGTCGAGTCGTTTTGAAAGTGTTTTCCCAACGTCATGGTCTGACACAGTCATAGCTCAGTACTGGTGAACGTAGAATGGGCGCCTTTGTTTAGCTCCAGCAATATTCGGGTTCTGTCGGAGCGATCGAATTACCCCGAAGTTGAGCAGAACAAGTCTGCATTCCCACACTGCAGCTCTTGTATCAGCCGTGAGGGCGCGAAAAAATGAAAAAAAAAAAAAAAAAAAAAGTTAATAATATTGGTGCAAGAGCATGAATGTATCTTCACATGTTTACAATCTTCAACAATTTAGTAAAAGATAATGTTTGGAAGGATATTACAAAATATCTGAACACAGTAGGAGCACGGTCCGCGCACAGTCCCGTATATGTGAATCAACCTTTAGGTGGATTGAAAATTCAAAGATCATTTCCAAACGAACGAGAGGTTACCTTTCTTGAAGAAATATGTCTTCAAAACCTCCGGATACATAAAATTGTAACGTGTTACGTTTTTAGCGAACAACCTTCTACAAGCGAAACTTTCATTCCTGTAATCAGTGACATTAGAACTAGAATACTATCTGACCGATTTTCAGTCGGACAAGCCTCTTTTATTATTCGTAATTGATGAAGTATTCGGTGGTCCCCTGCATTCATATATATGAATAAAAAAGAAAAAATGTTCTTATCTAACTTAGCCCGTGGTCCAGTAACTAAGATTTCAGACTTCGACTCTGCACTAGGGAGGCTCGCTGGTTGGAAACCAGCTACCGACCTTTGTGACACAGGTTGTCATCAGTTTCACAAGGCGAGCGGTCTGCGGAAGTAGGCCATTGGCTCGAAGGTCCCGGGTTCGAGTTCCGGCATGGGTGTGGATTTTAACAGCTAAAGGTGAATCGTGACGGGACGAAGTCCACAGTTACTTGTCTGGCGCATATAAAAATAAAGTTTGCCAAGTTTTCCAAGTTTCACAAGGCGAATATATGGATGGTACCTGAAATAAGTCTCTTTCCTCCCCCCATTCCTTTTTTCCTTTTTTTTTTATATATATATATGGGCCAGTCTAGTAACTTTTTACTTCGGCCCGTCACGATTCGCCCCTTAGCTGTTAAAATCCACACCCATGCCCCTGCCGGGACTCGAACCCGGGACCTTCGAGCCGATGGCCTACCGCCGCAGACCGCTCGACCACCCGGCCAGCATATTCCTTTTTCTGAAAGAGTACTTGGAGAGGAACGTTGTCCCTCAGACTTGTGTAGGTCTTAGGTCATAGACGCCTGTTTCCCGTATAAACGTATATTAAATCAGTAAATCAAAGAAATTCTTTCTTGACTGCTTACTATTCGGGACATACTTTGAAAACAAGTACTGAGGAAATAAAAGCCGAGCTTTCGTAGTTCAGTGGTAGAGCGTTGGGTTTGCATGGAGTAGATCGTAGGTTCAAACCCAGCGGGCGACTATCCTGACAGATTTTTAGTTGTTTTTTTGTTTCCATGCACATTGGTAGGCGGTTCCGGAGAGGGGAGGGATTTATAACGTAGGAACTACTAGGGCTAGGAAGGTGGTTGGAGTGTCGTTGGAAAGGTCTTGGCGAGAATAGTTCAAACCCCTATAGTTAACGCAGAACACAGGGGCGGGGTCCGAGATACCGGGGGGGGGGGATTTTTAACTTTGAAATTACTTGGACTGGAAAGATGATTGAGATGTCGTTGGAAAGGTCTCGTCTCAATTTTTCCAACGAAACGTTGATCATCCAAATTGGATGCTCCGCTGCTGAAGTCTGGCGGTAGCTTATATGTACAGTATCCGCCTCACTTGTTGGTAATTATGCAGTCGTTTGTGTGAATTAACAGTTTAATTAACGATTTCTTTCTCTTCTTTTCCTTTCAGTTGTGCTTAGCCCTTGCGGATCTAGCGCTGCAGATGGCTAGTTGGGGGAACCCGGTGGGCGACTTAATCAACAAGTATAAGCAGCAGAACATTTGGCCGCTTTTAGAGATATTGACGGTGCTCCCGGAAGAAATCAACTCTAGATCATTAAGGCTAGGAGCGAACAGAAGGAGTGAAATAATGAGTATGCTTACAACTAATGCGAAGCTCGTTTTAGAGTTTTTGGTATGTTCTTGAAAAAGTAAGAAGTCTTGCTGTAACTTTTTTCGTAGCATTACTTCTTTATTTTTTTTTTTCCTTCTTTATTTTTCGTAATTAATTTAAAGGTTTATTTTCAAAAACCGAAAAAGTCCAAAAATATCATACATACTTGTTGTTCGTTGACGACTGGCTTTACCATGTGGTAACATTAATTTCTTGTTAACGTGAAAAGGTTCTAGGATGTAGACGATAGAAAATATAGGTATTAGGCAAAAACTGGATTAGTCCATGGACACGTGTGCTTTCTGACAAGGGGGGGGGGGGGATACATACTAACGTCTCCATGCTATACATCCCGTGCGCAAGGGATTCCCCAAAGGAAGTCGGGTGAATGTGGGTGGAAATGAACATGAATAAGACAACTTTCTGTATAACTACAGATGAGAAACGTAATCACTAGCGTCTAACCGGGGCAAAGACAGTCCCTTTTAGTGATAATAAGTACAACAAATGTATGTAATTTTCTCCTGTTTGTTATGCAACCACGCATTTTTGTTTTAAATCAGTTGCGGAAAGGAAATGTATTTGAGATATCTTTTGCCGCGAACGAATGATGATTACTTGCTGCAAGGTAGTCGCATTCATGCTTATTTTATTGGATCCGTGTTTATTTCAAACAATTTACTTCCCTTGGGGAATTCCTTGCGCACCACATTTTTGGTTAGAGCAGGCTTGAAGTCTTTGAGGGTACTTTGACCCCGCAGTTCTACTGTTCATAGTATTGGAAATATCAAGCTCTAAAGTTCATTCTCCCACGATTTGGGCAGCCGATAGCACCGAAACGAAGCGTTTCTGGACCTTCGATACTTTTTGTCTTATTTTCATGTCAAAAATCTCTCAGGAGATAGGTTTCTTGGTGTTATTTTGGAACACCCTGTACAGGCATGGCTCTATGCAAGTATAGTATCCCCGTTCGGTTCGAAGCGTACTATCGCAAATACACATTCGGTCCAATAGTCGTCATAAAAGAAAAATAATACGAAATTGCTTCTTAACTATTTAAAGCCAACCAATGAAATAGAATTATTACGCTTAAAATTCCAGGAAAGGGTATATGTAACCTTTACCCCGAGATGTGTTTATTATTTTCTTCAGTCGTGAAGAAGAAAAAAAGGACAGCACCTTGAGTTCACAGATTTTATAACAGAAATATCCCAATGACACAATAGCTTGAAATTCCCAGAGCTTCCCGCTTTATGTAATGGTTTTTCTAGAAAGCTCGCCTTTACAATAGTTCTGTTCATACCTGCTTCCTATTTCGAATACTCTTTTCGTCCCAGGTTCTCAGGACACTAAACTTTGATTTCAAACCACTTTTACCTTACTTACTTACTTTATGTCACACAGAACTCGCAAGTTCATCGCCGCAGTAACGAACGTTCGCCATATGATTCTATCTTGAGCAAGATCAAGCCAGTTTTCATCACAAACACCTACTTCTCGAAGATCCCTTCTAATATTATCCTCCCAACATCATCATCGTCTGGTGTTCTCAACGGTGTCTTTCCCTCCGGTTTTCCAACCAAGATGGAATATAGTCTTCGTTTTTCTTCCATCCGAGCTACATGGCCTGCCCATCTTAGTCGTCGCGATTTCATTATACTTACAACATCGTGTGAGTCGTACAGCTCGTGAAGTTATTCATTATGCAGTCTCCTCCATTCTTCAGTCATCTCGTCCCCGTTTTAGTCCGTATATCTTTCTCAAGACCTTATTTTCAAACATTCGTATTTTATGTTCATCTGCTAGGGTCCTACTCCAAGACTTTTACCTGGTCTTATAATCTACATTCGATAAAAATAATCAAATTTGGTCGTTACAACTCTCATTCCATATATTTTTATATGTCTATTGTTTTTCCTTAGTTTCCAGGTACCTCCCTTTTCAAAAGACACTAGAAACAGGTATATTACACAAGAGATCAGTGTACAACGTACGAAGAGATAGTACAAATTGAAATGTGTACTTACGTAAAAAGTATCTATAGCTATAATTATTACATCACCCACGAGGGGATACTTATTCAGAATTATTTCCTTATATCAGAGTTTGGTTGTAGTCCCCGTTTAATCCATGAACATTGCGTACAACGATTCAACAGGGACTACAGCCAAACTCTCAGGAAAGTTGAAGCTAAACATATTTTTGACACTTTCTGAAAAAAAAATATTTTTGGACTTATCGGTTTTTATTTTATATAAACCCTTCAGTTTGTATGTAAACAAAACTCTGAAGTACGTACGTGGTCTGCCAGAAAAGTTCGTAGAGTATATCACTTAACCATCAGAGCAAGCGTGGTAGCTCAGCAAAGGAATGTTTGCTTTTTAATTGATAAGATCGAGGCTCAAATCCCGAAACCGTCATCGAGACTGGGATTTTTTTTTACTTCATAAGTCACACCAGGCAGATACCTTGAAAGAAGGCTAGAGTTCCTCCCTATCTTTACCATTTGTTTCCCCGCAGATAGAGGGAAATGATTTGAGAGCCTATAGTCTTTAGAAGCTGTAATAAGTATATAGTAAGTATAAGTCTACAGTTTATTTTGAAGTCCATTAAGCGCCACTTCCATCAGGATAATCTCCTTGGCTAGAGTCGATTGAAATGTATCCGCAACGTTGGTATTATAAGTAAAAAACGCAGTGTAGTGTATGGTTTCGTGTGCTTGGTGATGGTGAGAGGAAAGAGGGAACTACAAGCCAAGTAATCTAGAGTTTCTGCTGTCCAAACGGTCTAATATATATATGAGCTCCTGTGTAGCCTAGTCGGTAGCGCGCTCGACTTCAGTGCGAGCGGTCCCGGGTTCGATTCCCGGTGGGGACTAAAAAATGTCGGTGTTGACCCAGCATCGTGAGGACAATTGGGGAGCTGCTATGAATAAAAGACAGTGGCGATCACATTGAGGGCTTCGGCTCTCCTCTCCCAACCCGTCTGGTCAGCGTGGGAGCAGTAGACCAACTCCTCCCTTTGGGGAGAGGCCTCATCCACTAGTGGATTGAATATGGTTGTGATTTATTATATATATATATTATTGATTGCTTACGTGTTTGATGTAGCTCCTTGGAAGTTCTATACAATTATTTATTTCCCAATGTCAGTGCCTTAAGTTTTAACTAACATAATCGTGGAGAAGGCAATTTGATCAGATTATGAAATTAAGCAATTCGTTGAGTTTGCATAAGAATTTTCTGTCGATCGTAGTAGAGCACACCTTTTCCTTCGAATGTGTTATAGGTTTACCTCAACGATATTAAATTTTGAACTGTCGTGCATGTGATGGAGCAAGGTGCCATATTCTTTTTTCTTTGAATATAAATAGTATACCAAACACGTCGTTATAACACATCGTTATGTTTCATTTTCAACAGTCTCACAAAAATTCTTAATTTGTCAGAAAATCAGAAAAACGTTAATTTTGGATATTACATTTTTGGTATACGAGGGTCGTTCAGTAAGTCTAGAAAATCGAAGAGATGGCACTTGTAGAATCGAAAGAGGTTTGCTCTTCGGAAGCGTCATCTCTCACTAGACTGCTGTTAAAGTTCCAGCTATGTCCATCACGTGGTTTCATTTTCTTAGCAAAAAACTTATGTTAATATAGAAAAAAATAGAAAATGAAAAAAAAAAATGCGTTTCGTACGGTGATTAAATACTTCTATTTAAAAGGCTTAACACCGAAACAGATCAAAGCCGAGTTGGATGAAGTTCATGTCAAATCTGCTACTGTGTTTGCGACTATTTACAATTTGGTAAATGAATTTAAACGTAACCGTTCATCCACAAATGGTGAAAATCCTTCGGGACGTCCAGTGGAAGTGACTTCCTCCGAAATGATATGACAAAATCCACGATATGGTTTTGAGTGATCAACGAATCAAAGTGCGTGAAATAGTTGAGGCCACAGGCATATCACAAGATACAGTGTTTTCAGTTTTGTACGAAAAATTGGGTGTGAAAAAAAAAATCTGGAACATGGGTGCCGTGTTTGTTCTCAGTGGAGACAATGCACGGGTGCACACCTGCGCAGTTTCTATAGCGAAAAATTATGGAATTAAAGTTCGAATTATTACATCATCCACCATATTCGGCCCCCAGTGACTTTTTTTTTATTTCCAAACTTGAAAAATGGCTCGGCGGAAAAAGATTCACGTTGAACGAAGAGGTCATCGCCCAAACAAATGCTATTTCGAGGACCTTGCTAGTTTCGAGAACTATCCAAAGTACGATACGCACTCGCCGTGACCGGCGCATGGGGGATGTGGAGGTAGCGCTTCACATATTCTTTGACCTACGGTAGTGAGATGGGGTGGTAGGTTCCACTCTCGACCGTCTTTACCTTCCCAAGGTGTGCAGGATTAGCAAGTACACCCTTGTACTCAATTTGAGAGGAGACAGTGATATGGGTACATGTAAACATGTACTATGATGTTGTTATAATTGGATTTAAATATTTTATTTTATTCGATATGAAATGAAAGGTATTTACATTGTTGTTTGATATAAATTAATTTGAATTCAATGATGGAATATTACTATTGTTTGCAGTTTGGGAATTAATTGTGGATTGTTCTGAGGGAACTGAATCTTATTCTAAACGTCATTGATGAGAGAGTATGTTCAACCAGATTGTTGATTGTATTTTTATTATATAATTAAATGCGACAAGATAGGAGAAAAAAAGAATAGATTGGATCATTGTTCAGAAGAAATATTATATTATTTAATTTGCAACAATTAGGACATTTGTTTAAGTGAGAAAATTGAAGAAATCAAGAATGTAAATAGGTATGTCAGAGAGAGAGTTATTTTGTAAATGGATGTAATGAATGATGTTTGGTTCTGTAGAGAAGTCTTTACAATTGTCCTTTCTACCATCTCTTTATTTCACGCTTTCGCGTTAGTTACGGGAGAGACGGTGCAGTGCCTTCGTGGCTCTATGATCGTATCTCATCGGATACTAATCCTGATTAGGGCTTGTACGAAAGTTGTAATAGTAGTCTCCACTACTTTCACTAGGTTATTCTTAAAGCAGATTTGGAGCAGTTGAAGCAACTGGTCCTACGGGATTAGATTATATCGTTGGTTTATGTTCCAAGCTACATTCAAGGATGTACGTCAAGAACCCAATGTGAGAAGCGACCCTGAGAGAGATTAATTGCTAACCCAAGAAATATAGACGAGAGGTTTATCAGGGTTATTAGCAATAGAGTGCCAGGCGAGAAAAGTCTCCAGTGTCGTGGCCAGGATTTGAACCCGAGCCACCCGATTCGTAGTGAGACGCGCTGCTGCCTGAGCCACAGCGACTCATACGAAACAAAAATGAGAGAGGTCCAGAATTCATTTTGAGAGCTATAAAAGAAGGGATGGGGAAAGTGGAGTATTTTAAGTATACGGTTAATAACTCGTGTTAAGAGTGAGTGTCTGAGTCAGGATGTTCTTTCCTTTCAAAAAATATATTAGTCAAGAAAATGGACTATAGTTAGTAGAACGTAACATTAGATGGTTGCTCGAAATTGCAATGTTGCTCCTACAAATTCAAGCCTAGAGAGTTCAAATTTTCAGAGATGAAAGTTCATAACGATTTCAAGAGTTCTGTCTGTGTCGATTTTTTTTTATCTTCTTTTTTCCTCATTGTTGAAATCGCTGAATTGTTGTTGACAATATCCAAACCTACAGCAATGAAGCGATTTCAACAATGAACAAAAAAGAAAATACAAAATAGACATGGATTATGAACTTTCAGAAGAAAGTTCATAATCTTCTGAACTTTGAACTCTCTAGACTCTAAATTTGTAGGAGCAACATTGCTATTTTATGTGCAGCGAAAAATATACATTAGGAACTTGGGGTGGTAGTGCTGCCATCTAGCTGTAGATATTTTGCTGAACTCTTCAATTATTATCCTCTTCGGAACACGATTGTTTCTTGATGCTTTGTCCTTATTGTAGTCTTGTAATCTTGCTGTGCAGTTCAAACTTTGTTTTAAAAGTTGTAATGAATTTTGTTTTGTATCTTCAAAGTACACACTAACACAGTGTTTGAGTACAATACAACTTAGCAGTTTTGTAATGGATGAAACTTAGTGAAGTAGTATATTTCTTGCGCGAATGTACAGTGGGAACATTCTTGATATATTAATTAAACCAAACAGTAACACGCATTCATTCATTAACAATAGGATAAAAAATCGAAAAAAAAAGTCGAAAGTAATAAAATTTGCAAAAATTACGTTAAGGATAATCTAAAGCAACGATCTTCAACAAAAGATGGCAGCACTATCTCCGTATATGTCTAATGTATTCTTATCGTTGCACGAAATTTAGTTGCTGCTCCTACAAATTCACGCCTAGAGAGTTCAAACTTTTAGGGAAGAGACTTCATAACCAATTCAAGAGCATGATCGATGTCGATTTTTAATTTTCTATTTTGTTCATTGTTGAAAGAGCTTCATTGTTATAGGTTTCGATATTCACAACAACTATGAAGAGGTGTCAACAATGAACAAAAACGAGAAAAGGCATCGATCATGCTCTTGAATTGGTTATGAACTTTCTTTCCTGAAAGTTAGAACTCTCTAGGCTTGAGTTTGTAGGAGCAACAAGGAAATTTCGTGCAACGATAAGAATACATTAGACATATACGGAGATAGTGCTGCCATCTTTTGTTGGAGATCGTTGCTTTAGATTATCCTTAAGTTGTTTTTTAATTATACGAAAAATTGTGTGATGAACCTTTTTAAATTATCAGTAATAGAATTTAGCTAATTTGAACAATAAATAAATAAAGTTCAAATCGCCCATTATAGCGCGAATTATTATTTACACAAAATTTTAAAGGTAACAAACTCTCATTTTGTATATGATTCTTCATAAAATTTAGAGTAATCTTGGTTTGGAAAATGTACTTGCTTTGGCCAGTTGCCATGACGACTGAATATTTCTTCAGGATTCATAATAACCAACGATATTCTTATAACTATTTAAAAAAAAACGAACTTTCTGGACAGATCACGTACGTATTGCTACATGCATGCGTGTGTAGTTTTCCCATCGATGATTCCCAAGATAGAGAATGTTACCTACATCACTGCTTTCAAGGTAAGTTTATTATTTTATTCTCTTGAAAGGAAAAAAGGTGCAATAAGAGCTTTCACCCCAGAGCTTGTCAAACCGGAAGTGTTCGGTCTTTTCTGTTACTCTCTTTCTCCATTTGTGTACATCTTATTGTTTTATGGTACTACCAAGTTTTTATCGTTTCCTTTTTTTCTCTGGATATTTTATCGTATCAGTCTGCTCTCATGTTGTCGGGTTGCTTATAATTTGACCCGAACTAATACTTCCGAATAAACGTTTCTAATCTAATTTAGAATTGCTAGAATTGATGTTCAATGTCGGTTCAAAATTATAGGTAAATGAAAACATGGCATGCAATAGCACATTTTTTATCTCTCGGAGGACCTGGCCCTCGTCGCGCATACTGCGAATTTGCATTGGAGAAGCAAGTTTCCACCCGTTCTGAAGCTTTCCTTAGTTCCACCAGACGAAATCCTGGGCTGATACCTCGAATGCCTTGGACGCACTATTTTCCCTGGGAAAGTGCTTGTCGAGGAACGTCATCCCTTAGACTTGTTAAAGGCATAGGATGCCAGTCTTAGCATTAAATTAGATGAATAAACTTACCAGAATAAAATATAAAAAACCTAAAACTGTCAGATCTGGATCGTTCCGAAACTATTTTACAAACAAGTATCTTATTTTAAGCCAATTATCGACCGAGCGACCGCAGCTCAGTTGGTGGGGAGCGTTGGGTTTTCATTCGAGAGGTCCTGGGTTCGATCCCAACTGCCGACCATCCTGATTGATTTTTCCGGATGTTTTTTTCCTCTGTCACACCAGGCAAATGCAGGAATAGTACCTTGAACTTAGGCACCGAGTTGCCGTAGCTCAGAGGTAGAGCGTTGGCGTAGTATTCGGAAGGTCATGGGTTCGAGTTCAGAGGCCGGCTATCCTGACATGTTTTTCATCAGTCACACCAGGCAAATGACGGGATGGCACCTTCCACCGAGGCCCTGGCCGACACCTATCCTCATCCTTTCCTCTCCTATCCCGGCTTGAGCCTTAGATGCCTAAAGGCCGTACATAAAGCCAAATCAAGCTAATTGTTGGTCTAGTAGTTCTAACCTTTGGCCGTAATCGCGAGAAGCGATCAAAATTGAATCTTAATCCATAGGGTGGCACATAGAATGTAGTATATTCCCTAGTCCGTGTCTGCCACATTATTTTACCCTGAAGTGTTTGAAACTTTATATTTCAATGCTTTTGTGTGTTTGTGAACCCTGGCTTTCCCATGTGAGAGATGGGGGTCAGCGTATTTCACAGGTTTTGATTTCGGCCGGGTGCACTTCCTGACACTTAACCACACCAGCAATCGGTGATAGGCAAATCGAAACGTTACTTTGAAATGGAGCTCCCACCGGGAATCGAACCCGTGATCCCTCGCGCCGAAGGAACTCTATGCTTTTTTAATAGCTGGAAATCTTCTCGAAGAATGCCTAAATTTTATTATTACACATTCACACACTCTCACACATACACACTATATTTTTGTGACGTATGAATACATATATGGAATATTCTAGTTTTTCAATCTCTCTTTTTCTTTTCCATTTGTACGAGGACTCTTTGAAGTATCCGTATCTGTGATTGGTAGATTTTTATGTATTATCATATTTGCAAAATATGTTCATAAATATGTAACAAAAACTAATAAAGTTTATAGAATAATATGTAATTAGGGTAAAAATATGTAATATCAAATAAACCAAATATGTACTACAGAGATAAACATTTACCTTTGTTTATCTTTTCATAATCACAACGGTGATCCAGTAAAGAAGCTTTTCATAATTCAACTCACTTTGATGCATAGTATTTTGCCATATTTCTATGTAGTTTACGTAAAATATTGCGTATTTATTGCAGGGATAAACATTTATCTTTGTTTTTCTTTTCATAGAAACAACGGTGATTTAATAAATGATTAATAATTCACCTCACTAACACATCTATGCACTATCAGGTATTTTGCCATATTTTCTGTGGTTGTAGATTGCCGCCGATGCTGAAAACAACCTTTCCACGTCGCAAGTGGTCCTGTCATCGTGCTTATTTCGACCTACATTTACTCCAGAGAATCCAATAAAGCATATCCTATGTCCTTTGGGGAATCCATTGCGCAATTTTGGAATATGCGTATTTGAATAGAGCATGTTTTGAAGTCTTTGAGGAGACTATGTTGCTTTAGTTCTATCGTTAATGGTATTGGAAATATCAAGCTCTTAAGTTTATTTTCCCAAACTTGCATTCCCTATAGCGCCGAAACAAAGCGTTTGCAAAGAAAATGGCAAAATATTTAGGTTTATATAAATAATAATAAAAAAAAATTTAAAAATTAATATGTAATATAGAACGAAATATGTCAAATAAAATTTACATATAATGATGCTGGTGTTACAATTCATGAACATATCTACTTTCTAGCGTCCTGCATAACTGCAAATGGAATATGTAATTAGCTTTAGTGATTGGTCTTCTCGTAATTGCATTGGTTTCCTCAGTTTTAATTATTTTATTTTTTCATTCTTTTTACTTTCCATTTGTTGACAAATAAAAGAATTGTTCTTTTTTTTTTTTACGATATAATATTTCTTTTTTGTTCAGGGTAAGTTTGTGGGAACTATCTTTTATGCTATTCGGGAATAATCTCGAACCCTCCTAGTTTTCGTCGTAGTTAAGAACCATCATGATTTTTTTTTGCTACTCAACTTTTTTATGCATGGTGTTGATTTTTGTTACATATAAAAAAAAAGCATGTTTCAGTAGCCTCTGACTATTTTCAGACTTCAGAAGTTTATTTTTAGTTGTGTTTTGTAAATGTATTAAGATGAGGAAAATGATTGTGGTGTATATAAATGGTGAGCACGTGCTCAAGAGGTTCATGGGATTAATGACAAAGGCACGATTTCGAGAGAGTTCATTCTGTAAATCGTGTTGATTGAATTGTTACGAACGTCCTAAAGGAGGTGGTAAGCTACAAAGGACGGGACCTACAGTTTAACATGGGCTCCGAACCACGTGTGCCTCCACCGGGATCCCTTAACTGTTGTGAACGATGCGGATTTCAGCAAGGTTCCTGCTATTAAATCTTGATTGTGGATAAATTTGAGATACTGTGCAGCAGCATTATCATTAATCCGACGAACAGTTTGTGCATGTGGGTACTTCAGTGGCTGTAGTTCGACGAGTAATGCTCATAAGGGAATGGGGCAAATGGCAGTTTGTTGTTTAAACTTTCCGCTAGGTGTGGTTAGTAGTCGTAGCGCGGTTTTTCTACCCCTTTGGTGCGCTATTCAAAATCGTCCGTTTTTAACATGCCTCGTATATATATATATACACTGCCATAGCAAATCGGTGTGATGACGTGTAGTCTTAACGCTGAAATGTTTTTTTTTTTTTCATACATTCTCGCTTTTTTCTAACCCGAGCGTTCTACTTTATAAAATGTGTGTGTAGGACGTATAAGATCTCATTCGAAGGAAGGTCTGTGCTATCAACGCATTATAGCCACTGGAAAATGCGATGCTCCGTATTTGAATATCGCTTTATAGAGTACTTCACATTTAATAGTTTACTTAAGATCGCCTTTTTATTTTCTTCTGCGTATGTTCCTTTGACGTGACAGATGGTCAAATCCAGTTTTATAAAAGCATCGAAAACTGTGTTACATAAACTGAAATTCGAGAAACTTAAAAAAGAAAAAGTTCTTGACTGAATAGTAATTTATGTAAGAGAAAAAGTTTACGTTTGAATAGACAATACATTTAAGTAAGAATGTGATTCTGTTTCTTGTTTTACAGAAATCTTGTTTAAGTAGCGGTAATCAAGATTCACAGCTGCATGTCAAAGTGCTTCGATGTTTCACATCGTGGATCTCCATCCAGGCAATCACGTTATCTGATATACAGGATAACATTGTTGTAGCTGATGCTTTCATGATCCTGACGAACTTGCAGGTAAGGTTCAACATACCGCTCGTTATCGCCTACTCCTTTCTGTCATTTTTCTATCTTGTTATGCAGGCATGGGCGGGGAGGCATTGTCCCCAGTCATTTCAGGATTTAGGATAGAGACCCCGGGGGGCCAATTACTTAAAGGGTGGAAGCTATTGCGGGTGTTCTCAGAGTCATTCTGAATGACTGGAGCAATGCCCTCCAATAAATCCGCCCATGTATGAAGTCCTCCCAGTTGTCCTATATTTTGAGAATTTCAGTGATATTGTCTTTTATATATAATAATAAATCACAGCCATATTCTATCCACTAGTGGATGAGGCCTCTCCGCGAAGGGAGGAGTTGGTCCACTGCTCCCACGCTGACCAGACAGGTTGGGGGAGAGAGCTTCTTTTACCTGTTATCCTAACATGTGACTTTGTGAGACCTTTATTCTACTACAGAAGATAAGGAACTACTTCTAATGACTTCTTATTGTTTTAATTAGTGTAGTACGTGAATTCCCACAGGAACCAACCTGTGGCTTTAATGGTAGAGCGCTCTCCTGGTCGTCGGTTCGATTCCTGCTCATGGCATGTGGGCTTTGTGGTGCACAACCGTGTGCTGGGTTTTCCCGTTTTCTCGCACCTTTTTCATTCTACCAGTTCCTCCATCCGGCTTGAGCCAAAGTTGCCTAAAGGCCTTTAAAACAAAATTCTAAAAAGGAAGCAGCACAAATAAGTCCTTTCCTTTTGATTCAAATTCTACCTTCCTTTCCTTTTATATTATCTAAATCCTGACCTGAGTCTTACGGCGTTTTTTTTTCTTTTTCTTCTTCATATTAATGGCCTGATACATCCAAAACAAGGTGTACTGGTTTTGATAGTTTTCTAACTTGTGAAACTGCGATATGTACAGGCTAGTGATTAAAAACATTGATAAATGACTCAAACACTTTATAGATGTGGTTTATAGACTGTGGCCTGCGGACCCGTTCTATGCGGTTCCGCAAATCAACGTATACTCCCCTTTTCACATCACGTAAGTAACCAAAGGTTTTCCCGTTTAGTGTCGTATTTCTATTGCAGTGACTTTTAAGCTCGCAACTCATGTAATTCAATAATTTCTCAGCTATTTCTTCTCTTGAAGTATGTATGAAATATGTAGGTAGCCTAATTAACTCTCAATAATTCAAATATTAGCGTTGGTTATTTTTATTTTACCACATGTGGCAAGGTATAACAGAGGTTCTTCAATTTTGTAAAGAGTTGGGAATCACTGCATATTATATTTTCTTAAATATTAATGTATGTAAGTTGATGTATTATTCCTATAGACAGTTTTAGATAACATTCTCTGTTTCCAAATCCACAAAGCAAAGGTTGTAAGAAACAACCAAAACGGATTCATCAACGCTTCTTCATGGGAAACTTAAACTTTAGCACCAGGCAAGTGTCGGGATGGTATCTTCAGCTGCGGCCCTGGGCGACACCTTTCCTCTCCCCTATCCTGACCTAAGCATTAGATGCCTAAGGCCATAAATAAAACTCAAATTAAACTTTGGGTTAGATTTGTACATAGAATTTGAATTTTTTTTATTTTTAAGGCTTTTAGGCAACTTTGGCTCTGGTCGGATTCGTGCATGGTTTTTGGAATGGTTTGCTGACAAAGTTTGATATTGGTAGAACGTTGTTCTGCGATATGCTGCTCCTGTTAACTCCCATTTACTATTATTATTATTATTATTATATTCGTTACCTTTTGGAAACCAGCCCCACAGTTGTGCTAGTATGTAAGAAGAAATCCATATGATTTTGTAATAGTTGAGACCATACATCATAGTTGCTAATACGTTAAACCAGGGATCTCCAACCTTAATGTCAGCGGACCAAATTGGTTAGTTTGTATAATATTTAAGGACTAAAAACTAATTCTTGTGTTATAGATCCAGTGTTCAATCTAGTAACTAATATTGGATTTGTTTCGGGGTCAGTCAAAATCGCTACGTGGATCGCATGTGGCCCGCGGGATGTAGGTTGAAGACCCCTGCGATAAATCATAGTGAATATGTAAGTTACATACGTAAAATAAATCGTTTGTTGTATTGTGTGATGTTGTTTGTATTTTCAGGCACCTTCAGCGGTTCACGAGGCGGCTGCGGACTGTGTGTGTGCACTGCTTCAGTCGTTAGAAGATAACAATAATCAGCAGGCACTCGAGATGCAGTTGTTTGAGGGAGTTATGTCTTTGGAGGAAAGTTACCATCTGTCGGTCGCTCAAGAGGACATTGAAAAGTAAGAGTAGAACATATGTTATAAGAGTATAGTTTTAACGTAAAGTAGGACCTCCATTTCAGTACAGTTATATAGGAAATCCTCGTATAAATCCAGGGTAAACATCAAAAGATTGTATGAAATTATTCTCAAGCCAAAATGGACCGAACCGCGTTGGCGTAGTAGCATTCGACAAGTCGTGGGTTCGATGCCAACGGCCGACCATCCTGACTGAGGTTTCCAGTTTTTTTCCCTCAGTTACACCAGGCAAATGACGGGATGGCACCTTCAACATAAGCCCTTATTCAATCCTTTTCCCTCCCCTATCCCGGCCTGAGCCTTAGATGCCTAAAGGCCATAAATGAAATTCAGATTCAAGTTTTTTCCACTGCTTATTTTAACCTGTCCAACCGCCAGTTTCCGTGCTCCTTTCACGATAGAAGGGCCTGAATTTCGGGTTGAGAATATTTCCATACACCTTTTTTATTTTTGTGCTATTTGGGATCTATACGATAATTTCTTGTATAGCTTATTAAAATGCATGTCTGACGTGGTATCCTTGTTACATATTCGATAGAAAGAAGTAGTCATACGTTTAAGTAGAAGCTTTTAATATTTTGATACTACTTTATACTATTTTTTTTTTCTATTGTGGACTGAATCTGTAGAGATACAGGTTGTTCTTAAAATCTCCATATTTTGTAGATCATTCGCAGGATGCAAGTATTATAAAAGTCCTTGGGAAGAATGTAACAACGAGATATAGGCGACAATAGCAGTGGCGAGAAAGGCGCTTACTAACGAGAATCTCTTCTGCGAATGGATGAACGAAGATTTGAAGAAGAGATTGATTATCTTCCTTAATATTGTCAACGAGTTGGATTCGTTTTCTTCCTCTTCCTCTTAACCAGATCTCCAAATGCGTCCCTAAGTATACACTCTGTGCGCAACCTTTGTCTTCTTTATTGTCTCCAGCCTTTCTCGCGTACTTTCTTCAGCACTTCGTTATTTCCCATCTTCTGTATCCAACTGATCTTTCCTATTCTTCTCCACATCCAGATTTCAAAAGCTTCCAATTTCACTCTTTCATAGAGTCCACTTTTCCGCTCCATATGAAATATTTAATTAATCTCTTCCTCAGCCTCTTTGTTCATCGATCCACATCGCCTATTTCTTTGTGGGGGGAAGGTCTTGTTGGTTTGTCCGTCTGTTTATAACGCAGGTTAGTACCTAGACGAAGGCAGATGAGGAGAAACTGACTTCAGATTTAGAGTTCAGCGACCTCGATGCTTCAGACCATTTTCAGTCTGGTCAGGCTACAGTCTTCCCGTGTGGTAATTTTGCATTACATGCATTCAGTCTGATATGCACATTTGCGCTTAAATGAAAGCAGGTAAAAGAAACTGACTTCAGATTTGTGCTCAGTAATCTGTTTTCTAAGCCGTTTTCAATCCGATGACACCCCCGAACGGAATTTTTGTACTATGCACACTTTTATTAAGCTGGACATATCCAATTCAGAGTTTCATTATTTCCTTCTTGAATATTCGCTATTCTTCTCTTCACATCCAATCAGTGTTGCCAATGTTAGCGACAAGTCGCTAAAGTCTGGTAGATGGCGACAAGAACTTTGCAACAGTCTGTATCTACTTTTTTAGTTACTTTGGAAATGTCTTAACAACATACTGCACCCACAGCAAAAATGATCTCTACTCAGAAGCTGTCAGTCTTATATATATATATAAAAATAAAATGAAACAAATTAACTCTAGCCCCAGAACCTACTGCAGCAAAGAAGCGGCGACAGCAGTGTAGTTTTTAATTAGTTTCATGTGTCTGTGCATGATACGTTATTAATAAATGTGTAATTCATGTTAAGTGTTGTGAAAACCGCAATTGTTTCGGGGTCTGTATTCGACAAAATCATATTTAGCAACTTTCTAGTGACTTTCAACGCAGATCCTATACATATTTTATTATGAAGAGTTGGCAACAGTGTCTCTAATACCCATATCAGTGTTCAGCTGTGGCAATAACTTTTGTTTTTTGTTTGGTAAGATGCGCTTAAGTACTTTGTCATCGGGGTAACTCTTTAAGTTTATGCTCTAAAATGTGTGTTCGTTTAACCCTCCGACGGCCAGTCCTAATTTTTTACGTAAACTCTCAAGTCGGGGGACCTAAGTGACTCCATCGAATATATTTTATTTTATAAGTTTGTGTTAACTTTTCTTGCACAAAACTATCACATACATTTCCTGTACATGATTATCGAATTTTGGAAAATGTGGTTAAGGCTCACATGTTATTCTAAAGTGATATTGAAGAGAAGATTTTTGAAAGTAGATTTGTTATGCATTATATCTACTGAATCATGTTGCATTCTTAGAATTTTTAATTTAAATTTTATTTATGGCCTTCTGGCGGGATACCGCTCAGGTCGGGGGAGGGGAGGGGAAGGGATGCGGGAAGGCGTCGGTCAGGGCCTAAGTATAAAGTACCATCCCGATATTTGCCTGATGTGACAGAAAGAAACCTCAGTCCGGATGGTTGACTGGTGGTATTGAACGCAAGCCCCCCGAATGCTAAGCCAATGCTGTACCACTGAGTCAGGCCGCTTCGTTTTGCATTCTTTGAATATATTATGAAGAAAACAAAAATACTAAACATTAGTCTTACCAGTGACTTAATAGGTGTTAAAAGTTCCTCTAAAGTTATAGTGGCGAGCTTTAGGATCCCACTATGTTCTAAAGCGAGGCTTAAATTTTAGATTGCGTGAACCCATAGAGTGGGGAACCTTAGGTCACCCGTAAACGAAGAGCATAATACAATATTTCAGGTTATTAACATAGCCCAAGACACATCATTGCAGGTAAAATATATACAAAGATATCGTTAAAAAATGACGGGGGGGGGGGGGGGGTTGTTGTGACCCCACTTGGCCGTCGGATGGTTAGTACTAACTAGCTGTTGGTGTCTTACAGTTAATAACAAATTACATGTACCTTTGATGAATGTGTATTTTTTATTATTGTTTCAGATCGCTTAACTTCTGTCGAATATTCACGGAATTGGCGGAGTCATTCCTTGATAAAATCGTTAATTCAGCTAATCGTGAGCCACATTTTGCCATAAGAATACTAGACCAGGTCCTCGTCTGCGTGGGACATCATGATTACGAGGTTAGTTAGTATGTTTGGGGATGGAAAACTGTAATTACGAATATAGCAGTGTGTGTGTATATATATGCGCGTATGGTATATACGAGGGTAATTCCAAAAGTTTCCGACCTGACTAACTTTTAGAGGTAGTAGAAAGAAAACGCCAGTGTTACCCATTACTTCAATGCACTTTTCACTTCAGCGAATTATCATTTGTATACCCGTGAAAAATATTCCGAAGTTTTGTCTGCAAATGGCTCAAAACTGCTTCTTTCACGAAAATTGCCGTCTGAAAACGTTTTTCCTCGAAGGCTTTTCTTCAGTTTAGAGAGCAGGTAAAAGTCGTTAGGCGCTAAATCTGAGCTGTAATGCGGATGAGAAATCCCCCTTGAAGTTACAGCACTTTTTGACAAGAACAGCCGTATGGACTGGAGCATTATCGCGCATTAGAAGAATCGAAGCAAGTGAACGCTCAACGTCTCATTCAAACGACGGGCTCCAACGAACGGGTGCAGATCGAGTTGAAACTGGTGCAATATACTAGCCATAGATATGTCATACATGTCACGAATAGCTCATTAAAATTGGCAAGATTTTTTAATGTCAGGCCGGAAACTTTTGGAATGACCCTCGTATGTGTAAGGTATCTTCCTGTTCGAAGATTGGAAGTTCACAAGTTGCTGAGAGGCGTAGACTGATTTCCACTTCCAGTTGACAGGTAAGTCAATATGAGGGAGCAAGGGTCGTTTAGATAACACTTGAGTTAAGAAATGGTAGAGCCAGGTTTGCATTTAGAGGCTTACGAAATGTCTAGACATTATAGTTTCCCTTGTTCCTTTTGCTAATTCCTAATTATAACGTGTTTCTGCAAAAGATCCAGATTTGGGTTTCGATAACATGACAAAATACTAATTCTTGAAGAATGAAAATTGTAGTTGAAAAATCGGTAAGCGAATATTATATGAGTTTTCAATAACTTATTCTTTCAAAAATTGCTTATTCTTTAATAATTTAAGCCGAGCTGTCTGTAGCGGTAGGCCATCGGCTGGAAGGTTCCGGGTTCGAGTCCCGGCATGGGTGTGGATTTTAACAGCTAAAGGCGAATCCGAAGTGCAAAGCTACTAGACTGGCCCATATAAAAATAAAGTTTACCAAAGTTTTTTTTTTAAATTAATAATTTAAGAGTGCAATTCGTTGGTTAGAATGTGTGGTAACATCGTAAGTCCGTAACGGTGTATTCGACGTACAAATTCAAGTATACATAATCAATTTCCAAGTTGGACTGAGGCCAGCGAGTGTCTTTAAGTCTTATAAGTGTATGCCGGGCGAACCAGACAGGTGAAAGATTCCTGAGTCTCGAGTTTTATTCTCCACACTGTAAACTCGATGACATCACATTTTTTCTAATATCTACCCTATTGATACAAATCAACTCCCCAAACCACGATCGAGGCGGATGGAAAATGGGTACGTAGTGCATGTACTTTATATAATGCTGTGTCCTTTTCCCAGCCACCACCTCAGTGTGATTTAATGCGTCGTTTATAATTAGCATGGTAACAGATCGATGTTGGAACCTCTTGAGAGGATATATAGATGATGATGATTCGAATAAACGATTATGATAACGCTGATTAGTGTGTAAAAGGAAAGCCGACAAGACAATTTAAGGGAGGAAAACTAATGATAAAAAGGAAAAGGAACGTCAGTTTCCAGTTGTAAACACACAGAGGCAATAACTATATTTCGATACGAAAACAGAACTGGAGCGATCGTGGTACCACGTAACGGACGACGCATCAACTTGGGGAACAATAGACTAATTTAAATACAGTATATCATCATTAAATATGTGTAACATAAAACCTAATTTTTAGCAGAACAAAAGGGTAGAAAACGGTGCTGTACGTAATGAATTTGAGTACCTATTAACAACATAGTTATGCTGCAACAATAAAAGTGGAAAAACTGTATAAATAATAATTAATTATTAACTTTTTTTGAATCCTGATGACGTCAATAAGAACGGCGACGGAATGTTTTATTTGGTGTTCAGTAGATGGCACCACTTCATACGGTCTCAGTTTCGGTGTTATTTGAATTAGTTTTAAATGATAGAGAGAAGTCAAAATCTATTTTGGTTAATACATGAGTCGCCGTGGCTCAGGTCGTAGTTCGTCTTACTGCGAATCTTGCGGCCCGGGTTCAAATTCCGTCCAGAACGTTGGGAAACTTCTCGCATGGCTCCCATACCCGGCGCTGTGAGGTACACTCAGCCTCTTGAGTACCGGTGTCCGTGGTATTTCTGGACACCTTGGGAAGTAAATGCGATCGACGGTGGCACTGATCACCCCATCTCAATTCGTGCCTTTGGTCGAGAATACGCGGACAGCTAACGGCGCGTGTGCATTGCACGGGGTATAGTTTTACCTTTCCCTTCGTTTCTTTTGTTTTAGATAATATCAAAGTGTAATTGAAAATATTAGAACATCATATATGTATAATGTAAATTGTTTTTTAAATTTTTCAATTATGAAATTTTTACACATGTATTTTTATTGTACAATTACGCATATTTAACCCCCCCACCACCACACACACACACAAACAAACACTTAGTTTATGTTTGTATGCGGCCTGGAGATAAGGCGGACGGCTCCGAAATGTATCGCATCTATGTCTACCGTGAAGTTAAATGAAGTTATGTTCGGATTCTTTTAATTTCAACAGAAGAGAGACCACCGACAGTTCGCAAAGTATACGTTATTGATTGTATTGTATCACGTGAAGTCAATGTAATAGCATTCATATTTTGCCCTGAAGTTCGCGTAGGGTATGTACAGGGTGTCCCAAAATATGTCTACCAATTTTTTTTTTATTATTATTAATACTAAGTTTCTCGTTTTTTTTTAAAAAAAAGAAATTTACATGAATTCGTTTCGAAAGAATTTATATGACAAAAATTTTCAATGCGTTTTCCCTCTACGATACTTCGTAAGCTGATTTCAAAATTCCAGGGCCTCACGGTGGACCATGTCACTTGAAATGAAGATGACTTTGATTCTCACTGAAACTCCTCCAAATTTCCTGAGTTGTACTGGAAAATCAATCTTAAAAAAAAAAAAAAAAAAATAATAATGATTGCACAGATTGAGGTCCGGAAAATGGGGTGGCCAGTCAGTTTAAAGTAATCTTTGCGATAGTCCTCAACTGTGTGTGGAAGTCATTTTTTTAAATATAATTTTTAAATTGTCATTTGTGCGCAAGAAGGTAAACTTACTTTAAAAAGAAATAAGTTACGAGTGTTCAGCTTCTTGTTATTTTGTAATGTTTACACAGTAACGTTTCTGCTCATCTTCGAACCAGAGGAGAAAACGTTGTTAACATTAGAACATTCCACAATCAAATAGCTGACCACATATAAGTTACTCTTTTACATTTGAAGATACTTTTTTGTGTATAAAAGTTTGTCGAACACTTTGAATGTTGGTCTAAGTCTTCGATGTGGAACGTCTGGAGCTATGGAACCGATTGTTCAACAATGAACCTGTTTGCCAAGTGTTTGGACAAGGTGTTTGAGAACCTGAACCCTTTACTTCTTCTAGAATGACCACCTCATCTTTCCGGACTCTCTATCGAATATAATTCTCCACAATGACTACACGCTGGTCAGTAATGTACGCTGTCATTTTCTTTACTGTTTAGAAGACAGTTGGCAGCAAATGTGAATCTAATTTCAAGCTGTTTCATAATTCTGCTGATACACTAATTGATGTTCTTTTGTTTTTCGTTTTTTGTAGGTTGCCGAAATTACGTTTAATTTATGGTATCGACTTTCAGAAGAACTGTATCAAAAGAATAATGAGGCCCTTACGTCATTATTTAAACCTCTTATCGAAAGACTGATTGAAGCGTTGTGCAGGCATGCTCAAATGGAACCAGACCACGTAAGTACCCACTTTGATTCGAGGTGAAAAAGAGTAGGTTTATCCAAACCGCACATGCAAGTTTTGACAGGTTTCCTCTGTCCTTTGTAGGTGATTTTATGTCGGTATGGTACATTTAGTAGCGACCTTTTCCACCGGCCGTTTCCAGAAAGTGTCCTCACCGATACACGTCATCCCTCAGACTTATCACAGGCTTAGGATATAGGTAACCCAAGGCACTCGCTAAATAAACTTTTTTTTTTTCCGGCACGTTGGTACGGAGGAAATCATTTAAATGTGCGGTATTCTGGGTTTTGATTTTTGTTGTTAAATGTAATTTAAACAGCGAAAGAGCGCTAAAGGTACATTTTGTGACACAAGTTTGCTATATAAGGTAATGATGATCCAATGGCGGGTTTATGTCACTACGTTCTCTGGCCAACGTGAACCGATCGATGGAGTCATTATGATTATTGTAGTGAGACTTACATATGTTGGCCATCATTGGCTACACCAAGCATGGACGCTGGCCGGGTGGCCGAGCGGTCTGCGGCGGTAGGCCATTGGCTCTTAAGGTCCCGGCAGGGGCATGGGTGTGGATTTTAACAGCTAAAGGCGAGTCGTGACGGGCCGAAGTCCAAAGTTACTAGACTGGCCCATATAAAAATAAAGTTAAAGTTACTAAGCATGGACAAGAGATACCGTATTAGCAACTCCGAAGTCCAATGGTTACGACTGCTTGCTTCGAATAAGCGTTGGCGAGGCGGTGCAGTTTTGTGTGGCTCTTTCATGTAGACCATCCTGAGGGCGGTTTTCAACGTATCTTCTTAGTTTCACCAGGCGAATGTCGGGATGGTACTTAGAATGTAGACTTTGGCCGAAACCTCTATTCTTGCCACCGTAAGAGTGCTCGTACAGGGACGTCGCTATACAGAGATGAGACAGACTTTGGCCACATACCAACACAGCTGGATGTCGAATTATAATTTTTAAATTGTTAAGTTAGCAGTAAATACGAATGTACGTAAGCTGTTGTACAGTGTTGTAAAAGGAAGGTAACTTAAAAGGTAAGGTGGGTAACCTTTTTTTTTTTTTTGTTGCCACACTTTGTATAATTGAATCGGACTGAGGTGAAAGCAACTAAGTCAACGTTTGCTACTATTGAGAAGAAGCATTAAACATAATAAAATCTTCGTTTTAAAACATACCAAAGTAAGAATGGGCTGAGCACTTTGGTACATAACTTTGCACTGTTTGAGACCTACGTCCTTTCTTCACAATTAAAAGTGGAAGGGTTGCGGGTACATAAACAGCATAAAACGTAAAAATGTTCCTTTCACCTCAGTGCGATTCAGTTATAATACTGTTCTAATTCTTTGGTAATTTAATAAGTAAGTAATTTATAAACAAAGTACAGGCCTTAATTTTTAAATTGGTTGTTTTATTATTTCCAATTGTGGTTGGATTTTAATACTACACTAGACTGCCAAATTCAGGGTTGACTTGATTATGTATAAAATAGTCCTTCTCCATTAATGCTCATTTAATTTCTTCAGGAAATTTTCCGAATTTAGGATCTAAGAGAGTATGGGAATATAAAAGCTATCCCCTATGCTATACGTACGTACCGTAAACAACACATGGGGGATGTGAAAGTAGCGCTCGACATATTCTCGACCGACGGTACGAAGTCAGGTGGGGTGGTCAGTTTCACGCTCGACCGCCTTTACCTTCCCAAAGTGCCCAGGAGAGCCAAGGGTACTCAGTTTGATAGGAGGCTCAGTCCACCTCAAAGCGTCAGACTTGGTTACAGTGCGAGAGAAGTTTCCAGTATCCTGGCCGGGATTTGAACCTGGTCTGCCCGATTCGTAGTCAGATGCGCTACCGCCTGAGCCATGGCTACTCATTTTAACAAGCATTGCACTCGTATAATCGTGATAGGCTGAAATCAAAAGTTACTAAAATTTACCAAGGCAGAATAAAGTTTGCCAAGTTTTACCATTCCCATCATATCATTCGGTTTATTGGCCACTTAAAACAAGATGATCTTTGAAATATAGAAACTGCTGTTTTGGTTTCATGTCTTTCCTTCGCTTAAAAAGAAACAGAACGTGTCAGTTTTCTACGTCGTCGCTAAATTTACACGTGGAAAGTGCTTAGAAAACGCAAAATATATTTAAAGTATCCAGAAAACGGTATTTGATGTTTTGGCTGGTGATTTATCATTTTACATAAACTCAAATTTATTGAAAATGATCGATGGTAAATTCTTGTGTTTAGAAACTTGGGTGATATGGCTACACGGAGTCAGTACATACTTCAGAAGCAAAACATGTGAACAATTTTTAAACGCACCGAATTTGCTATAGGTCCTTTTTTCTGACGCTGAGGGTAAAATACCTAACATCATATTCTGTCATTCCGTGATATTTTATTGGTTTATTGTAAACCACTATGTGTTCACTGCTTTTCCTTAGGCTTAATATTCACAATGAATTGACTTGATTTTTTTTTTTGTATCTGACTCAGGCCGGGTTACGGTAGGGATGGGGAAGTTATCGGCCAGGTCCTTACTTAAGGCACCAGCTCGGCATTTGTGTGGTGAAACCAGGGGAAAACCTGTCAGGTTGCTTGACAACGAAATTCTTACGTTGCAAAACCCGTCTGTACGGCACTCCTTCAATCATAATTTGCTACACCGACACGGATTACATCATCACTTGTCGAGTTATGACGTCATGACGATGCCTCGCTCACTAAGTACGCTGCTAGCTCCAAAACTAGGCTTTATTTGACATTTCTTCAAAGGAATTTTTTTTTATGAGATTTTTTCGTTCCTAGAATATTGTCCACTCTACATATGTAGATAATGGAAATAATTAAAGAGAAACGTGGATCGTTATTTCGCTTATAATCGTAAACATTATAATTATGTCCAAATATTATTTTAGTTAGTATAAAATTGTTCCTTTTCTATAAGTAAATATGAACTACAGTACAGATTTCATAACTCTTGCTAAAACCTTCAGTTCTATTATATTATTAGGAGTAATAGTTCAAGTGTATATTACCAGCAGTGGCGAAGCGTGGTTTCTTACACAAGGCAAGCACTCGGTGCTGATGTACTGGAAAAGCATCGTTATCATTTTGTGAAACGTTACGGGATACAGCAGTGAATCAAAAACTAACGTTAAGTACTGCAATATATTGTTCTATCTCAGAAAATCGATATATTGTTATGTATTACATTTGTTTACACATTTATGTAATTTAATAAGGTTGAATATTTGTATATAAAAAAGATAATTATGATTCATTTAAAATAATTACCGGTAACACAACCACGAGTTTAGACGAACGCAACCAGATTAGGAAGTATATTAAAAGGTACGGAACCGTACTAATATTTCATGTGTCACTTTATAACCAGTGCTATAAGTTTTTCTGAAACCGAATTCCCTTCCAACTATTCAAGAATTCCCGCTGAGCTCTACAAAATCCCGCCAAACTCGTATAAATAAAAATCCATAGAAATTCTGGGGTTCCATAACTTCCACATACACAGTTACACACACGTGTGAGCGTTGCTTTCGGGCTTCCCTTCTGCCTTCAACGCGACGTTAAATGTTTTAACAAAACTTTAAAAGCAATCACTTTGCGTTGTAAGTTGACATTGTGCTTGAATTCCCGTTTCAGTATGAAAAGTCCCGCTACACCTTGCAAAATCCCACCAACTGACAGCACTGTAACAGAATTAAGAACAACAGCTTTTGTGTTGCCAGACATTTTCGTCAGAAGCTATCCCATACATAGCTTTTTCTGTCCTTTATACGGCGTGACCATCTCCTTCCTCCCCTTCCTCGGCCATAAAATTTTAGACATGGGTTTGGAGGGACAGAAAATGCTGAGATGCTGGTCGCTTGCTTTACGAACCGCTCAGTTTAGCTGCAAAATTGGTGTACGCTAAATTTAGCGAAAGTTTTCATAACATTGAAAGCAGCAAAAGAAAGCGTGCGCTTCTTTACAAGAAAACTGTTCGTTAAAAAAAGTTATCTTAAAATTCCGTTGGCAAGCACTGCTTGCTTTGCTTGCTCTGTATCCTCGCCTGTGATTACCAGTTGTTTCCTCCGTATTTTCTAGTATAAAATAAAAGCTGCTAATTTTAGACTTAACTGTATGAAACAAAAATCCTCAATGACCTAGTGCTTTCGTAGTGGATTGTTTCTGAAATGTAAATTTGAAGTTTAATGTAGCTGAAATGGTTTCTTAATGATTACTACACGAAAGAAAATTTTCTTTTCCTGTATGTATCATATAAGGAAGTGAGCATCAGGTAAATTTCTCGTGAGATTCCCGTAAGTCACTTACAATACGTAACAAGTATATTACTCTACCAACCCTGCTTATGAGAAGCTGCATGCTTCACAAAAATGTGGACACGAAATTTCTCTGCCTCTTTCTCATCATCATCATCATCGTCGTCGTCGTCCTATTATTATTAATAATAATAGTAACACCGATATCGACAGGTCCTTTAAAATAACTTGTCCTTTCGATTCGTCTCGATATAACGCTAACCTTTTGTTTTCGTCGAAGCTATTAAGTTTTTTTTTAATAAAAGAAGTCTGATGACGTCTTCAAGAATTCCTTTCCGGAAGATCCGAAGGTGAAATTAGGAGATATTTTACTTCCGGAATAGTTATGAAACAAATTACTGGGCTTAATGGTGCTTTCAAACAAGGGATGATACATGGTAGTTTCCCGTTGCTTTGGGTCCCATTGGGTAAAGTTATCGTTGTCTAAGTAAATTAAACGTCAATATAGTGTACTGAAAGACATGGTACTTCCTTTTGGTAATAAGGGGAGATATTGAGTAGTACTGTAGGTATCTTATGTAAATAATCATCTTCATGTCAGCTTTACAAGGTGGCTACTCATGTTCTTAGGCTTAACAACAATTTATATTCAACTGCTTCAATGTACAATGTTTGCTTTGGTTTCGTCGGAGGTGCACGGTGTGGTGAAGCTCGCTTCCCTCTGTCCTAACCCGTGACCATGCGTACAGATCCCTAGGGCTGACTAAGGGCCACCTGCAGCTCGCAGTTGTGCTTTCTGATCGACGTGATCTGTGAGCACTTGAGACTACTACAGCTAATTAATATAGTCCCGTACGAATCTGCCATCTTCATTATTCTGAATGTCATATATCGCCATCAAGCGCCAGTGGTCTAGTAGGAGAGGTTGCACTCGAGTGCAGACTAATACTGACAAGGTGACTCGAGATATAGCCCCGCTCACGTCTGCAATCCTAATTGAAAGTTTCTAGGGTTTGCCTTAGTCCCACCAGGCGAATCCCGGGTGGTACCTGGAATAGAAGTCCTGACCACCATTTTTACCATAAATAAATTCAATTCAGTTCTCTTTCGGGGAAGATTTTAGTTCAAGTATAGACCAGAATTAGCAGATGAGTCAGAAACAATTTGATGAATAGATATGAGAGAATAGTAAGTGTTGTGATAATACAAGTAGTTCAAAAGATCAATCTATTTTCAGGAGGGCCTGCTGGAAGATGGTGACGATTTTTCAGACTTCCGTTTGAAGGTATCTGAGCTCATCAAGGACGTCGTATTTATTGTCGGTTCATCGCATTGCTTTCGCCAAATGTTCTTGCATTTGCAAAGTCCAGATGCGACGTGGGATTCCAGTGAGGCTGCTCTCTTTATAATGCAGGCTGTGGCAAAGAATATTATTCCGTAAGTAATCTTTTTTTTTTTCTTTTAATTTTAGTATGTTACATTGGGTGATTTTTTGTTTCACTAACGAGCTCTTTTCGGCACTATTTTCTGCTTATTATATTAAAATAGATGCAACGATATTTCGAGAGGAAATCACTTGCGAACTGTGACACCGAATACCTTTGTGCTAGCTTAAATATCTGTTGTTTTGAATATTCCTAAAATGTAGGCAAAATTAATGTCGCATCTCATTAATTAGCATGTTCAAACTTTGTCCGTCAGCAAAGTAAACGTTGGACCTATCAAAATGGCAAAGATCTTTTACTTGGCACGTATTTTTTCTACATTGTGGAAAAGCATAAAACAAGAGTCAGGCAAAAGCAATCAGAACTTCGCTCATAAATCCAGTTAAATAAGAATAAGTACATAGAAGTGGCATGACGAGGTTGAAAGAACATGTCTTCCATTTATTGTTAATTTTCCATGTCAAACCGAGCACTATGGTCTAATAGTGAAGCTCGCTGATTTTCAATTAACGGGAGAGATGCCGAAGGAGGTTTTCTCAATTCCATTACGCGGATGTTGAGATGGTACCTACAATATTATCCTTTTCTCATCTCTTTCCCCAACCCATCCAACGTCATCCATCAGACTTGTGACAGGCTTCGGTTGTAAATGCCTGTACAGTCTGTCAGGCTGTTGTCGTTCAAAGCACAACGACTTCCCAACGCCAATTTATCTAGTTTCCGAGACCGGAGACCACTATTTCATAGTTTAAAAGCTCACCGTTTTGCATCACCATGCTGGACCAACGCTGAAAATTAGGATCTCCCACCTGGAATGAAACCCCGAATCGCTCGCACCCAAAGCGAGATAGTTAATCATTGGGTAAGACTCGAGCTAATAAGTAGCTAATAATTCCAAATATTATCATTCAATTTTAAATTTTCTTTTTAGCCCTCAAAGTAGAATGATTTTTTTCTTTTTTGTATATTTTAATAAGAGAGAAGACGAAAGAACCATATCAGTTGTTTCAAAACTCAGTATTATTTGGACTTTATTAAGTACAACCTACCTTACCTTAAAAACAAGTAGATCTGACCGTTTCAACACTGCAAATGCAACCCACTCACATTCCCAGCACCAATCCGAAGCCGCTGAGCTTAAACGCTCAGTTTCATTGAAAAGTAACCCACCCAGATCAAACAAATTCAGCTTTTCCACTTCTGTGTTCTCCAGTTTGGTTCACCAAATCATTTCAGGGTTGCCACCAATCAGGAAAATTAAATATTGTGCGAAAAAAAAAAACATCAGAGAATTCAAGGTTTTTGCGTAGTTTCATCAGGGTAAGCGAGAAAAAGACTGTGATGATTTATTCCAAGGGTGCCATTAAGATCGGCAAACGAAAAATTGATATAAACATCAAACAGCTGGAGGGGAAAAAGTTAAAAATTACTTTGGAAGCCAGGAGGGGGGAGAGAGAGAGAGAGAGAGAGAGAGAGAGAGAGAGAGGAAGAAGCCAGTATTTCGGAAATCAAACGCCTGTTAAAGCCGAAGAAATTGCTTTAATGAGTATCATAGTTAAGAAGACTATTCGTTTTTGAAGTCAGTTTTACTAACAATTGTTTCAATCAGGTGAACTGTAGGAAGTATACCCAAATTGTTACGTGCCTAATGGGATGTAATAAATATTCCTTTTTTGTAAGGCTATATCCCACTCATGATTGATAACTCAACCCATTTTATGACTAAGCATTATTCTTTCTTATACGGTAGTAAACTTCGTTTCCATAGATTTTAGGAGCTATGCAAACAACGTGACATTTCAACTCCTCTGATTTATGAAACCCTGCCTACCATTTTTTTTTAGTGTGGTATGGGTTCTTACTTCTCATCTGGCTACCAGGTAGATGATTTTTTTTTAAAAAAGTAATTACATTATTTTCAGATACTTGTATGTTTCACTATTAACAGCTTCCTGTAATTTCATTTTATTATCTTTAATGTATGGAAGTACTCAGATTTGTTCATTTGTCAGTAGTTACGATACACAAAAAAACAATTCAGGGATATCTGATTTATCATGTCAGGGAAATCAGGAAATTTGAAAACCAGTGGCAACCCTGCAGTTTTTTCCACTAAGCCAAGATTAGATTTTCAGCACTCTTCCAATCTTAAGAAGTATTTTAGTCCACACGAATTCCTGCCTCCGAGTTGCTTGCAGTTTCCGCCCACAAATAAGAATGCTTGATGTAAAAAAAACAGTCCCGTCCATGTTACGTCTCCAACTATCTCAATCAGCACAGCCGATGCTTCACTTCTCAAACTTCAGATATTATGTTTATCCTAACCCGAACAGTTGGACGTGAATTATGTGTGGGAGAAACAGACGATTCCTTAATCGCTGTCTCTTTTTCCTCACTAGTAAGCCTGAACGTCCGTAAAGTTACGCCGGTATGATGTGATTTGATTGCAGCAATGCTATAATGCTTTTAATTAAAGAATTAAATAATGAGTTCAATTAGCTTTAAGGAAACGTTAGTAATAACTTCAGGATTGTGTGCAGACACTTTTGGGACATTATTCTGTCCCAAAAGTGTCTGCACACAATTCTGAAGTTACTAGTAGCATTTCTTTAAAACTAATTGTACCCATTATTGAAGCATGACATGAA
>JAGDQP010000187.1:0-42292 GCA_022664845.1 Lepisma saccharinum
GGAAGCTGCTAAAAGGCTATATTATGCGCTATTTCATTCTCGTATCAGGGCTCCGGAATTACGAGATACACAGGACTTCCTAATCAATTTGTTAGGATGAACGACGTGAGAAAGCTTTTCGACCGATTACTCGTTATTGCCGGGCAGAGCGATCAGGGAACGACAATTTCCAAAATGAGAAGGCCGGAATAATGGAAATGGTTTGTTCTCGTTTAACAGAGTTCGTGGTTTTTAATCCAAAAGGACTGGAGTATTTGGTCAAGATTATCCATTTGCTTCCCCTTAAATTCTCGCATGAGCGTAAAGGTTTAGTAAATGATATTATCAATAATCTTCCATTCGAGCTCGGGGTAAAAATTAAACCGTGAAATTTGTACCCCCCACGTCGGTTTTCCTTCTCTTCAAAGAAATATCCGGTAATTTTTTATTTATTTACTATGCAAGTGATGCTGCATCTCCACATATACTTTGATGAACGAGTAAAAACCTCTTGGTTTTTTTCCTGTTAAGAATTGCAATTTACAAAATTTAAACAGGTGGTAACTTATGACAGTCTTATGACTATTTAACTAAACTGTAAAATCAGGAAAATTATCAATATTAAAACGTTACCTGTTCAAGTTCTTTAATAACAGGTTCCCTCAGCACTCGCATCAGGACAGAGACAGTAACAGGATAAACTATAGAAAAGACGAAAGAAAATAAAAATTATCAATAAAATTAGTGGGTAATGCTCGTGACATTTCTTCCTGGAACACCTAATGAAAACCTGAAATTGCTTGCTAGCGACTCAAAGGTCGCGAGTTCGAATCCCGCCAGGGATCCATGGATATTTGCAAATTTTAACCAGTAGTGCCTTCACTTGATAATCGTGGCGGGTCGAAGTCAAAAGATACTCAACTGATCCATACAAAATATACTTTTCATTTTCCTTGTGTGTGAAATTGCTTCAATGCACAGAAATAGGTAGGTCCCTCTTACTATAGGATAAGAATTATGAATGGTTTGGGTGCTAATTCTGTTAATTGTAACAATACAAAATTTCAGTTATTTTGATACTGGTTGTGTAAGTACGTTAGCTTACGATATATATTTTTCATGTCGTGTAGACTTAAATAATATTTTCTTTTCTTTAGTACATAATCTTGCATTACATGTTTCACAATCTAAACTAAAAGTTGTCGCATAGATATCTAAAATATTCTTACAAGATTTTTACGATTTAAATTTTAGGGTAGACTTATATTACTCTCTTCATATTTTTGCCCATCATAAAAGCAAATCAGAACCCTCATTTTAAAACCTCCTGTCAGAGCATTTTTCAGGAGAAAGAAAAAAACGTAACTCGTGTATTGGGCAGCGCTCTAGAAAATTTAAAGCACAAACGGAAAAAGGCTTTTCATCGAAAAGACCATTTCCACACATTGTCAACATATGGCAGGGTACTTTCACTTTCTTGATCAAGTGAAATTAGAAATTTTATCAAAATTGGAGATTGGAGGTTTTAGAATTAGGCATGCCAAAAGGAAACGATCATATGAAAATGTGGGCAATTTTCTCAATCTTTTGCTTCTTTAGTTATTTTTATTATTCGCAAGATGATAGTACTAGAATACTTAACGTTTATTTAACGAATATTGAAAATAGTAAATTATATACAGACTAGGTAGTGAAGATCGATGTGTATTATTCACCATTATTCACCAGACTAAATTATATAGATAGAGACTCGGTAGTGAAGATCGATGTGTATTATTCACCATTTCTATATGCATTCTGTGTAAATGAAGCTAAATCAATAATAAGAGAAACCAAAGTAAGTATGACGAACCAAAATATTATTTTTTCAAGCTGATTTTAATGGAATTGTTTAGGACACTTTAGGAAACTTGGTAAAAGTATTGTAACTGACAAACAGGTACAAAGGTGAATCCAGTCATTTTATGATTAAATATGTAATAGTTTTGACAAAAACGTGCCTAGAAATGGAGGACTTTCTTTGCGATGCAAATTAACAAGGAGGTATGTCATCAGTTGAGCACAGGGATTGGTATAAAGGTTACTGAAAGCTAGAAAGTATATAAATAAACCAGGACTGGTTTAATATCTCCAATATTTCCAACTTAATAGATATTCCGGCAATAACAGAGAGTAATGTGATATGGCTACACATAGATTGAAGGTTAGATTTAGCATAGGAAGAGATAATATACCAAATTGCATAATTACAGGTTGTAGTTCTTACTTAGCCTCCACATTAGCGGATATTTTTAACAAATCATTACAACCTTGTTTATATCGTACTCAGTGAAAAAGACTTTAATTATACCAATTCATAAGTAAGGGGATACTTATGTTAGAGAAAATTATTGGCCTATATCAATATTATACGAATTTACTAGACTGTTTGAAATGCTGATTACTGAACATCTTCAATTGAATTTAAAGGGATACTTTCATGAAAATCAACATGGACTATTACCTGGAAAATCAATTGTCATTAATTTATGTCAACGCATTCAGTTTATACAAGTGTATATAGCTAGCTAGAATGTTTTTTAGAACCATTCGCCCTCCTCCATACCCATATTGAAACGTCACTTGCATTTCCTCGGTTTGTCATTCCTTGTTTAGAATGTAGCGGATAATTGAAACATTAGCAATGATGGTTCGTAATTTATATTTTTGTACGTTATATAATAATAATAGTGTTTATTTTTAAGAAGTAAAGCAGTAGGCCGGAACTTCCAAGCATCTCTGAAAATTGTGCGTTGCACTAAAATTCTGTTGGGAAAAGCGAGGAGAAAGAGGTGCGTCTGTTTCTCTAGCGACTTTTTCATTCGAACACAGGTCTGATAAGATGTTAAATTATTCCTAACTCTAATGCGAAACGAATCTGGATAGCACATTTGTGTATGAACAATTTATGATTATGTACTACTGCTAAATGCGTAGATTTTATATATATATATATACCAGGGTGAGTCATATGTTCGAAGCGTTTTCATGGATAATGTGCAGCACCCGCCTCCCCCTGTACCACAGAAGCCTATTCGGCGAAGTACATCGCATCACACTGTATGGTCCTACTCCAACGTTCCACCAGTGACACAAGCCCCTGACGATACCAGGCTGCAGGCTTTGAAGCAAAGAACTCAGTAATGTCAGTTGTCACATCATCCACGGAATGGAATATTGTCTGCCCCGCAGGAAGTGTGCCGTGGAACGAAAGAGATGAAAATCAGATGGCGCAAGGTCGGGACTGTAGGGGGTGGCGGTAAAATGTCCACGCCAACCATGTCCACAATGTGCTGGCGGACACTTCGTGACCTCTGGCATAAAGCGTTGTCAAATTGGAGGAGCAGTCGCTTTCGGTTCACCAGTGCTGGATAACGACGACGCACAATGTCATATACCCGTTGCAGCTGTTCAGCATACAATGTCCCAACTACGGAACGACGATGTGGAACGAGCTCCCAGTGCACCGGACCTTCGAAATTCCACTACATACACACAACATTGTCTTCTCTTCATACTGCCCTCTTTGAACCACTGGCTGCGCCTCGGTACCTGGTTAAAGCCATTGTTTCCCGGTTACAGGATAACGAAGAAAGATCCACTTTTCATCATTCGTGATGAGCCGCCGCCAAAACCTGTCGTCAGTTGGGTTTCGAAGCAGTTCTTCACGCAGGGTCATACGTTGTTGAGCTTGAGCGGGAGTCAAATCATGGGGAACCATTCTCGGTTGCCTGGAGCGAAATTCTAGTTGATGCAGATGACGAACGACACTGGTTTGCGATGTATGGACCTCATCTGTCAGCTGACGGGTACTGGTTCCTGGGTTTCCTTCAACAGCGTTCAGGAGGGCATCGATATCCGTCATCACAGGGCGTCCACTTTTGGGCTTGTTATCGAGACTGGTGTCACCAGACCGAAAACGTTGAAACCACTTTCCAGCTGTGAACGGGTGGACAGTACATTCACCTTCTACGGCACAAATTTTCTTGGATGCTGCTGCTGTATCTTACCCCTTTTTCCAGTAATGGCGCAGAAGCACACGACACACAAATTTCTCCTCATCCACTGTCCTGCGAACTGTATATTCAACGCGTAGTTCCTCCCACACACCGTTAGCGCTGTGATCAGACAGTCACCTGACATGCTTTCTGCCACCACCAGCTTCACCTGTTCTACACGTTGCACATGGTTTTCCGGCATCGAGTGGGCGGAGCCAAACAACGCTACGAACATATGACTCACCCTGGTATGTATACGGTATATTAGATAAATTACCTCAATGAGTCTTGCGCTGTCTAATTGACAAAAACTCAGCAACAGATTTAAATTCAGATATATCCACAATTAAACATACTCATTGGCGGCAAAATCGAGCGCGACACATACACCCGATAGTATGTGGGATCGTAACCTGAATACAGTTTACATTTTTTCACATGTTGAATCAATGCAAGAAAACGAAACATCTTAATATATTTTTTTATTTCACACATTGTATGATTATTTTTATATCACGGAGGTGAACTATACTATGCCACTTTTCGTAAAACTCGAGCGTAGTTCAAAGATTTGTTGATTTCAGCACGTTCTTTCACATTTTTTGGACAGAATGTTGCGTTATCAATTGCCAAGTCTTCTACAGAACAATGACATAGTTGTGTATACCTCCAGGAAGAGCATACTCAAATGTACAAAACTAAGTGCTTAGGTCGAGTTTGGCGAGAAATTAAAATAGTGAAGTTTACCTCAGAGGTACAGATTTTAGTTTCTATATTTGCGAAACTAGGTGATAGGAAATGAAAAGTCGTAAAGTTAAGAATGTTTAGCCAGGCAACAGGTTCATAAAATGGGAACATCCTCTAAAGTACTAACAAAAATTTCAGATACCAGGACGTACATAGCATTACAATTACAATCTTGCCAAAATGCTTTGATTGGTGATGATTAGTGACTTATTTTTATTTTATCGTCTACTGTGATCCTTCTCTGATTTATAATTTGTCAGAGAAAATAAGGAATTTCGTATGTGTGCATATACGAGCTTGTAGAACAAGATTAAATAAATTTACAAGATATAGAGCAAATATAGAGGACACGGAAGTTTAGAGTCTTTTAACCGAGTGTTTGGGCAGATATATTTGACAGGATACATCATATCGCTTGATAGACAAAACTTTTCTTGTCGAATTACTTGAAAGGCATGGTTCCCCCCCCCACCAACTTTGTAATTACAGTTCGACTAATACACAAAATGTATACAAATTATTTTCGACAATGGGTTGAATCAATGAATAATGATATAAGTACCCGCAAATTTTGGGATTCATTTTCCATATATTTTCATGAAGAAACAATAGATCAACGATTAACATAATATATTTTGCCGCAATGATCGAAGAGGGAATCCATTAAAAGTCAACTTTCTTTCTCAAATTAGTACAATTATATTTTACAATTCAGAAACAAAAACTATTTTTATTCGAAATTCTAGAGCATATAGACGAAGAAGATATTGTTTGCCAGTATTGAAAAATTATCTAGTATTGTTTTAATCAAAGTAATTTTAGAGTTAAATTTTCTTGAAAATGTCACACAAAATTTTGTCACGCAAAGGCATTGGGAATTCTTGGTCCAATGTAATCTATCTGCACAGAGGATAGAGCGAAGCTTCCTTTATTTTCGGTTACAATGATGGTGAATGTGGGGAGCAAAAGAGGAGAGAGAGAGGTAGTTATAGTTCAAATGATGGTAATAGAAAAAGAGTAACGAACAAAATATTTTTCATCTTGGTCGTGTGAATGAACGAGAAAGAGAATTTCCGTTATTAGAAATCGTTGTTTCAAAACATGTCTTCTCATACTAAATGTTATTTGAACTTGAATTGTATTTAACATCTTTAGGCAACTTTAGTTCAAGTCGAATGGATGATAATGTGAAAATTGGTGAGATGAAGTAAGTGGGAGTAAACGGGAGAATCCCGAGAAAACGAACGCACACGGTGTTTGTACGCCATAGATTCCACGTGATACAAGCCAAAATCGAACACGGCACTCGGTGAACCAGATATAAGCGATCTAGCACTGAGCCACCTCGGCATTCTAACACGGTATCATGAGGCAAATAGCATATATCCATACCGAGTAATCAGTCAATCGCCATTGATATTTCTAACGTGCCATATGTAAGTGTTACAATACACAGTGATAAAAGAGCTGGTTTTTAGGTTGCATAAATATTTTCTTTAATAGACAGAACGAAACTTTGCAAGTTTAACGATGTGATGCTTGTTCAAATGTCATAAGAATATAATATTTAGATGAATGTTTAACAGGATACACGTAAGCAGTAGTATCGAGGAGCCCCCGCGGCACAGTGGGACGAAATCTAAAAAAAAAAAGACTGGAACAAAACCCCAAAATTCAAATTTAAAAAATAAACCCGAAAACCATTTTATGTTGGAGTTAAATGGCCAAAAGACAGTAAATTACTTCGTTTATAATCTTGAAAAGCGTAATAATTAGTGCATTTTAACTCAAAGTTGTCCGTTTTTTCAACATTTTCGGAATGCGTTTATGTACAATTTGTACATTTTCTGTCTGCAGCTGCCATTGAGGAAAATAATTTGTTATGTAAAATATCTAGTTCTGCTACAGTGTAATCATAACTTCATCGTAGTTGAGAGTTGTATCTTAACTTTTTTTTCGTAATATGTATACATCGAAATACTAACTTAAAATTTTGGACGATTTCCCAATCTCATCGAGATTCACAGAAAAAAGCCAAGCAAGGCCAAGCTCTGATGTTTCGTTAATATAAAGTTTAGAACAAGTACTTTCAGTGCATCCAACATGCAGCTGCATCTACCTGGAACATTGTGCGTAAAACGCGTTGTACGCGTAAATAGTTGGGGATGATGTATATAGAATTCGCACATTTTGTGAATGAAAGATAGAGGAAAAGTGAAGCGAAGATAGCGGTTAACAGTAGTAACGAAGTAGTGGGGTGGAATTGGAACTGGTATGGAAGATGATGGGTTAGACTCATTGTGGCAGGGGGTGGGAATGAGAACCATGTTCTGACTGAAAAAAGGTATATAAATCTATATATTTTTCAGAAGCGATGATTGTACTTCTGATTTGCCCTGAGCTATTGTGAACAAATTGGAAACTTTGCCACGATTTACTAAAATGTAACATGTGACATTTCATTACAAAAAGTACAAATGATGTGTTTTCCTAGTTGTACGCACACAGCGTACCTGAAATATTACTACAGAAGGTACAAGTCAGGCACACATATCCAAACATTTCCTGCAAAAATTTTGAAACTAAGATATTGGTATTGTTGAGTTCGTTTTACCACTTTTGAAAGCATTAGTAAGATCTTGCAATTCCAAAAATCTTCAAATTTATTTGTATTTCGTAAGGAAATAAAGGACAGAAACAAAATTAACAATAAAAGTTGTATATAATTTTATCTTTTCCAATGTTATTTTGCAGAAGTAAAATATTGGTAAACTACTATCTTATCCAACAATTTTTAAGATATTCAAACCTGCAAATTTGCTCTACCGTTTAAAAATTAGAAGTATATAAGAAAGGTTTGTGTCAGATTCCTAACATTTATTGTGCATGGAAAAGGTTCCGTTTCGAATTGGACGGCTGGAAATATAGTTGTGTTGTAAGCCTGTATTTTACACGCTTTATATTAAATTGCTCTGTAGTCATCTGTGGTACAAATCTTGTAATTGATTTTTAACTCACTTCCCATCATCCAATTTCTTTGAAACTTTGTAAACTTGCTTACTTCCGATGACAATACAATATTCAATCATTAGATATACGACAAAATAATCCAGTTAACTGTAATTAATTAATTATTAAAATAATTGGAAATTATCCTTAAATGCACGGAACGTCATCTATTGTGTGAAGTTTCGGTTGCCTATCTCGCAGGGAGTTTAATATTCATCTACTATACATAAAAAATAATTATAAAAGGATTTAAGAAAACACGCTTTATTAAGATGCACTAAAAGTAAAAAGTAATAAATTGAATTAATCTTATGAATAAAAAATAAGAGCGTTGGTGCTCTAGCACCCACGCTTTTATTGTCCTATTCATAAGATTAGTTCAATTTATTACTTTTTAGTGCATCTTAATAATGCGTGTTTTTTTAAAATCCTTTAAATTTTTTTCACATATCTATTCCACATTCCATAGTTTACTAATTCCATAATTTGTGTTACGTTTGTTTTGGAATGCTTTAACGTACGTTTCTTGCGTTTTATTAATAGTGCTGATAATTATTTTATACAATGCTTATAAATTGCATTTGCTTAAAAAAACAAGCAACAGGCCTCATTAACCCATTTAAATTACGTCAAGATAGCCGAGTTTATTAAGAATTTTTCTGTGATATATGCAAATACAACATGTTAATTAGCAGCTTTTTAGAGGTTTCCTCCAGACGAAACATACTATATATCTTGCATACTATGTAAATGTGATAAAGATAGCACCTGTAAGTCCCTGACCAAGATGCAACCAGCATTTCCTCAGCGTTCAGATGGTATGAAATTTACCCGTGCTTTTTTGGTTATCGTTCCACTGTGCGCCTGTCGCCGACTCAATTGAATAATAACTCATTAAGATAAATCAGTAGGGCACCTCGATGGTGGTCTGGTGACGCAATAACTATGCCGTCTCAAAACTCTTGTGCGCTTGGTTGCAAACGAATGGTTGAAAATTATGACTCTCCATAATCTCAATACTCATTATAATGTATAGGTTATAGTGACTGAACGAGAAGCTCCATCTTGGCAAGTGAGCCGCCTGCAAGCACCTCAGTTTCCCACGAGGCTATGAATAACAGAAAAGTAGAATATTACGGCCAATAGTAGCAGTGTGCACTCATGATTGTGTTCGCGATAGGGCTTCAATCAAGTTGATTTGTCTCGGGCTCCACATTTACTTACGCCACCACTGCGACGGAAGTAGTAATATCTCTAGATGCTAGGTTTTTTACAGAATATTAATGAGTTTACTAGCACTCTTACGCAACTAATAGGTGTTTTCATACTTCCCAATTTACAAAGCAAATCGTAATTATTACTTATTTTAGTCCTTAAGCCAAAGAAGTTGTTGGTATAAAATGGGGGACCAGATGAAACTTTTAGTACTTGTACACTGACATGTATAGAGTACGAAAATACCTGATAGACATTCCAAAAATGTAGCTATCCAAAATGGCGGCCATTCAAGATTGCGGCCAACGCTACTTATTAAAATCAACATATTTAGACTCTGAGTTATCCGATTTCGATCACTAATTTTTCTTAATGAAAGATAATTCTATTAACTACATTTTTGTTTATGAACAATATTTTCGTAAATCTAATAGTTTTTCAGTTAAATGTAAAAAAGTTTCATTTTAGGATAAAATGTTTTTTATTTAATATTTTACATTGAAACGACTGGTTTTAGATAAACATATGTCCTTACACAAAATATAGCTAATAACCCAGGCTTTTATTTTTAAAAAATCAATTAAATTCGAAAAGTACCGGTATAACCAGAAATACGGACAATTGTTTAAAAATTTCTCCAATACGAGTTAGCATTATAGAGGCACTAATGTGTGTAGAAGCTACATGATGATTTGGTATAAAACGGTGGACCAGATGAAACTTTCAGAACTTGTATAATGACATTCGTAGATTATTTATTTATTACTACAGTATGATAATTACTACGGTAGATTATATTTCATAGATGAAGTATTTTGTCGGAAAATATAGCATTACACTGAAATAATATAAAGGTCCGATCTGTATATTTTGCAAGAGTAGACTAGTGGGTCGTATAGCTGCAAAAGATGCTTGTTTGAAATTTAAAGTATCTCCTTATTTGTTTTGCAAAATTCATGACGTTTATATATTAGTGTAATTTTAAGATTGTAGAGGAAGTCTAAACGAGATTAACGCTTTATAACTATTATAGTTCATCTATGATCTTGACAGGAAGGAAGGCATTTTACAAGGTTCAACCGGTGAGCTTGCAGAACAGCTTAGAGAGAGTATTTCTGACAGTATGACTCACTCTACCATGACATATACAAGCTGACATAACTCGATTACCCATGATCCCTTTCAGTTCAAGTGACTGCTGGCCCATCTTTATCTACACGAATTTATTTAAAGTTCTCAATAACGTACGTTTGGAAAAAAAGATAAAGGAGACAAGCGGTTTCGATCCAGCAACCTTCAGTACGGAATGCCAGCACCTATACCACTACACTATAGAGTCATTGCTTTTTTTGCTTTACTTTTCGAATAGATTACTTGCTTACACACACACGTTCGCACTATTCCTTTTCTTACCTATTTCCTTTTTTGATTTTCTATTTTGCCCGGCCTCTTGTAACACATTCAAACGTCTGTATCGTATGGGAATTCTTTTGCAATATATCTCCTCTTCATTGCTGCCACAGTAACTTGAAAATTAAGCACTAAACATGCGATATGTTTGGCAGGCGCTTAATTTTTCATACTGAGATTAGTTTACAATATTCTCACCACTGCATGGGATTTACTTTCTTGAAAGATAGTACATTTTTAGTTTTACAAAAACTGTTTTAGGTTGTCACACTTGTTTTCTAAGTTAAACATTTTTTTAACAAATCAAGAATTATATAAAGCAACTTTACATTTCCTAAATCTTCTACCCTTAACATTAGTTGCTACAGTATCCACTGGGAAGAATACAATAACCTTCTTTGTTTCCAGGATTAAGCTTTTACCTCTTGTATGATTTCCACTGTCTTTTAGAAACGATTTTTTAACCTGATTTGCGTAAGGTATTGTTTTGACAGAAACATTTTCGAGTATATCACTTATGAATAACTACTTTATAAAAGTTATTAAAATTAATTATCCGTCTTTCTCAATAATTCAAATTTTACCAGGAACTATGCAAACGTACTCCATCTCACACATAACTAATTGTTAGCGTGATTGTAATATTTTGCACCAAAACTAAGAAGGATTTGTATTTGCCATTCGTCTTCTATTTCATTGATTAATTGTCCAAATTAATATCCAACAGTAAGCATCCCTAGTTCATATCGTTTTTGCACATATATAACTAGTCGTGTCACATAGTCCGTGTCATTACCTACAGTGTCCAGTAATTCATATAATCGAACCCTTCCCCATGAGGATATGAAAGCGGCTGCACTTTCATTGGTAAAGGCATGAAGTGAAATTTCAATTTCAAAGTTTTTAAATGTCACTTCTAATTTGTTTTCTGTGAAATGAGTTACGTTTTGAACTTCCAAGTGAGGTGACATTAGAGTTTCCAAGATGTTTGGACCACTGACAACACGAGACTGTGGTAGGTTATTTTCTCTGACCCCATTTTCCAAATAAAAAATTGAGTAATATTATAGAAATATATCTCATTTCCTAATTATGTTGCATATTTTCATAGTCAAGACGTATACCATCATGCTGTTCATCTTTTTCTTCTTTTGTTTTACAATTGTTAGGAAACCCTCTTGCTTCCTGTTTAATTTTCAGAAAACTATCCACATAAAGTTTGAATAGTTCCTCAGTCATTTCCATTCCCGGATTTACTATGTATGAAAAATGACGTAGCCTTTCTTGAACGCTAAATGAATTTCATGAGTACAAAATACTACCTTCATTACACGCTCATCATCATTCTGGGTATATTTGGCGTCATTCAGTCCTTCCATAGAAGAGCGGCACAACCCAAAGATTAGTCGCTTATGGGCATTGTATGACAAAACGGATATTTTAAGACCCTTAGGAGGTTGTATCTTACAGTGAACCAATCTATAATCACTAGATGTAACAGGCATATATTCCCTTTATGGAATTTAACTTTTCCTGTTGGCAATGGTTTTTCAAGAAGGATGAGTCGAGGTATGCTACAATTCATCTAGCTCGTGAAAGCATTCACTACATACTCCTTTAAATGCATCTTTAAGACGTAGTGGATCTTCAATTTCGAAACATTCATTTCTTATGAAACTTTGAATTTCAGGGGATGGTTGAACCTGTTTGTTCCACTCACATTCCTAGCTGTATGCAACCTTGGTTACAACTGGATTCAAGAACTTCCTGTTTGGATAATGTTGCCCTCTACCGGTCCTGCAAGGTATGTCCTTCATCATCAAAAGGAAAATTCCGAAGATGAGTAATACAAGTATTGTAGTGCCAGTAACATTAGTAAAATTCGTAAGCAGTTCGGTTACCCTCATCATATCTGTCCCTTTAAACCGCTTAAAATCAAATTCCCCGCCTTTTTCTGCTGTTTACAATTTACCATTATTTTTATATTCCACATATTCCAACCATTCTTTTGTCGTTCTTTTGCTGGTCGCAATGCTGTAAACCTAAGGGCGGGATGACTGGATTGCTGTTTTTTTAGATAGTTTGAACGAAAGCATTCCATTGCACATGAGGCAATAGTGATTGTTTGCAGAAAACACTGTAGAGCACCAGTTTGTTTCTCAATGATTTTAAAAAATCAAATCAATGTTAATGTCAAAATTGGAACATAATTCTTAAAATACTCCAAGACTTATTTTTTAAATCAAAAGTCAACTTCTGAGAAACACATACCTTGTGCCAAGAAAAGACTGCCTAATATTCATCTTCAGATCTGGATTCAATATCTAAATAACCAATGTCTGTCCAAGGTCCAACGTAATTAAGTTTTTTGAAGCATTAAACAGCCGTTGGAAGTATCCCTTCTTGAGGGTTTCTTGCAAAACCATTGTTGATGGTGATTTAAATAATTTAACTCTCATGAAGAGGTATTTTTCGCGGAAAATTATATTATAAACAATCATTTTAGTAATCTTTTGTCCTTGTCCAATAATACTAGCCTTCATTCTTTCCACAAGATATCGTGCTAGTAGTAATGTTTCAGAACAGGATCCGTTATGCGAAAGCTCTACCCGTTTCTCAAACTTATGACCTTGTTCTAGGACATGAATGACAAATGCTTCCATAATATAGAATTCAAAATCACTGTGACCTCTCGCATTGCCGAAAACACTACAACTATAATGTTGTTCCATATTCTTACATTTATGACACCTATGAGATGCACAAATTAAGTTTGCCTGAAGCTCACGTTCCACGTTTTCATCCATTTCAAGTAACATCGCCTGTACATCAAAGACAATATACAAAACACCTTCAATTCGATTTGGTTTTATTGGTTTGACAAAACTGGAATGTAATTCATCGACGTGAATGTCACACAGTTTACACTAGTGTCCCCACAAACATGTTTTTATTGTTATGTCTTATGATTTTCACGCCACAGTGTGAACAAAGTGGTACATAGAAAAACATACGTTTCCTGTTCCTTTCGGATTTTTTATCATTGCAGGTCAGATTGGAAAACGTACGATGACAAAACTGGTATTCCATAATATTTTCATTATTTCTATCGATGTCTTCATGGTACTCTTTACACTGACTATATAAATATTTACATCTATGGAACCGTCGTTTTTCATAAGTTGTGAGACAATGATAACAATAACCATAACTCCCAAAAAACGCAGTTATGGTTTCAATTACATCATAACGATTGTTTTCATATCTTAAAAACAATTCCTTGTTTGCTGTCGGTCCTGAATACACTTTCGTATGCTCCTTGGATCACGCACATATACAATAATTTATACTAGTGACCATAATATTTCTAAAACCGATCTACAACTTCAATACTCCCATCACTTTTACTCATAAAATGTTATTTATAACAATTCCGTGGCTGCACAAGCCCATTCTTAGGATGTGTTTTCATAAAACGTCTATTGTCAAATTGTTTAAGGGCTCAAAGTTTTGTCATTACTAAAACCCACGCGAAACCATCAGGAATACATTCTAATGGAATATTTTTAGATATGTTCCATAGGTCAATATTTGTCATTATAATAGTGCCCCTGACCACTATTATAATGACCACGAGCAGGATCAGTAAAATCGACTTTGAACGTCATTTTTTGCCTAACGAAATAGTATCGTTGGAAATGAGAACATTTTCAATCTTTCTCAAGATATCTTCAAAAGTAATGTAATACTCTGAATTTAAAGGGAATCTATATTGGTTTATATTCTTTACTATTTGAACTTTCAAACATAAAACACAATCTGGGATCGGGGTCAACATCTCTAAGTAAATGCTCCATAGTAAAATTAAAGAAACTTTTTACATTTTCCTCTGTATCATTAATTCACTTTCTATTGAATTAATGGTGGTTTCACGTCATCAGATACTGAATATTGGATAGTTTTTCTTACGATCGCCTACAGTATAAAAATCAGTAGTTTTTCGAGCACGATACATAATAGGTAAGACATTATCTTTTATTCACTGCTCAACACGATTATTATCCAACCCATCTTCACTACTATCCTCTTTCGTACTAAGTTCGTTGTGGACATCCATACTAGTTTCACCGTTGCCCACCATGTTAATGTCACCACTGTTCACCTCCATGCTAGGACCAGCACTATCCACTTCCACATCGATATCGATACTAGGCCAAGTATCCAAACCGAAAAATCGACTGCTTCAAGAGGATACAGTCCGTATGGATCAATTGATAACTTACAATTATAACTCCACGCCAGTTGTTATTTTCGATCGTATTGAAAAATCCTGCCTAACCAAAATCCGAAGTGTCTTGAGAACTTATACATACATTTAATACTTATATTTCATTATTTCAATAGTAAGTAGTGAAACAACATGCCGGGATCACTTTCTTCAGGTTGAAACCCCAATACCTTTATAACCCATATGGCTCCAGCATTCGAATATACTTTCCGGTTCCTCATACCCTTGAATCTCCTAAGCGGCAAGCAACACATCAATTGGATTTTCTATTTCTTGAAACTCACGTGACCACCGCCAACAAGTATACTAGATCCACACAAGGCAAATCGTACATTTTATATACATAAGGCTTGTTTACACTAAGATGGAAAAACTCAAGATAGATTCTGCACGAGCACTAAGTGTACACTAACAGGTTCAATCAAAATACAAAACACCAACACTGAAGACTCACAAACGTGAAAGCAAATCTTTAGACTCCTAGACTCAAGTACAAACAGAAATATTAATGTAATAACTGGTAGATATCAGGTGAACGCGGAACACTATCATAAAATTATATCAAGAGTAAGCTAACCTGTGGAGAGTAGATGCACAGTTGCATGGACTTATCCTCACGGGAAACTATCCGTTTCGTTTTTCTCGGTAGCTCCATCATCAAGTAGCATTACCTTTAGGGGTAAAGAAACAGGACACCTTTTTAGATGTAATGATGGAATGAATACTCTTCCAGGGGAGTAAAATTCTGTTCTGAATATTGCCAGACGATGATGGAGCTGAAGAGAAAAACGATAAACATGTTGGTAAACTCTATATGGGCCAGTCTACGTTGACTTCGGCTCGTCACGATAGAATATGTCCTAGTTAAATGAAAACTATTCCCCTGTCCGGACTCGAAACCGGAACCATCGAGTCGTGGGCCTAACGCCTTAGGCCACACGGCCACCCGCTCGGCCCGAGAAAAAAACGTATAGTGTTTCCGTGAACATAAGTCCGGATCTATTCTGCGCAGGTTAGCTTATTCATTATATGTTTTTATGAAAGTTATCGTTCACGTCCGCGCTCGACTGATATATCTACTAGTTATTACGTTAATATTTGTGCTTGTACTTGAGTCTAGGAGTCCAAAGATCTGCTTTCACGTTTGTGAGAATCTTCAGTGTTGCTGCTTTGTATTGTGATTGAATCTGTTGGTGTACACTATTAGTGTTCGTGCTGGATCTAACTTTGAGTATTTCCATCTTAGTGTGAAACAAGCCTTTTGTATATAAAAAGTACGATTTGCCTTGTGTGGGTCTAGTGCTCTTGTTGTTGGTGGTTATGTGAGTTTCAAGGCATGGAAAATCCAATTGATGCGTTGCTTGCGCCCAGTAGTTTAAAGGTATTAGGAACCAGAAAGTGTACTTAAATGCTGGAGCCATTTGTGTTATTATAAGGTTTTGAGTTTTCGACATCGACACGTTGATTCACTATTTACTATATTACTATTGGAATAACGAAAGAGAGGTACTAAATCCATATATGAGTACTCAAGATATGTTGAATTTGGGGTATGCAGGAGTTGTTAGTACGATCGAAAGTAAATAAGTGGCGTGAAGTTATTCTTGCATGTTCACTGATCCATAATACTGATTCCTCGTGAAGAAGTCGATCTTTCGGTTCTTATGCTTGGGCTTGTGTCGATGTATATTGGAAGTGGATAGTTTTGGCCCCAGTATGGAAGTGGACAGTTGTGAAATTACCATGAAGGACAACGGTGAAACTAACATGGGTGCCGACAACGAACTTAGTACGAAAGAGAATAGTAGTGAAGCTGTGCTGGTTAATAATCATGTTGAGCAGTAGATAAAAGACAATGACCTAGGATGCATGATGCTGGAGAAACATATTCCTGTACTGCTGCATTTTTAAATATTAAATAGAATTATTAAAACAATGTGAGTGGGTCATTAGAGATTTTGTTCTGCTAGTTATTTTTATGTAAAGGTACAATAGACTCAAGAAAAAGCAAACGTAAATACTGAACTCTCTCTACTAACAAACGTTCAAGATATTTATCCTGCTCAATACACTATTTACAAATGTTAATGTAGGAACAACGTATTCATTTTCTAAAGTATTTGCAATCTAGTAGCTTGAAATGAGTAATTCATAATTATATTTTCAGAGAACGAAATAACGTCCTTAGTGAATTTTTAAGGGAATCAATTGAAAGCTATCTTGTTACGGGCATTAGACTAAATACCATGGATCCACTTTCTTACTAACAGTACACTAATTCAGTGTTGAAGTATTGTTAACTTATAGAGCAGATATATAAAACTCAGTAACTCAGATCTAAAGGAAAAAATACTGTCACGAATACATAATACTGTAATTTAATGGATATTCTTTGGAATCAAAATGTATTTTCTATTTGAGATACGTGAATTTAAGTAAATCATAGAAGTTGGGTTTCGAAATGAAAATGGAGGATAATCAGTATTTTATTGGAACTTCAAAAATTGAATGCTATACAAGTCTGGGTCTCCAGAATATTTACTGTGAAATGGCTTTCGCTTTAGAAACATTACAAAAGAAAGAAAAACGCTATAATTATACTCTGATTTTCTCGTAGTGGATTTTGAGCAGTTGGTTTAATTATTAAGCAATGGAAAGTGCTTATTATAAGGATAAATATTTACAGCAAAGATCTTTACGTTATGCTAAGTATGTATTTGTCTGTGAAATGTGTGATTCAATGTTTTATTTATGTTTTAATGGGATTGCTGCTTTCTGAATCAAATAAACATCTGGCAACTTCGTTATGCACGTAATATTAAATTGTTGCTTACATGTTTAATGGAACTTAATTTTAAGCAAAGTTAGTGCATATGTGTTTTAAAAGTCTTTAGTGCTGCACGCCTACTTCATGAATCTGGTTATTACTTGGAACTGCATGCTTAAAGATTTGTGCAATATATGAAGCATGAACAATTTGAATTCTAACCTAAACGAACCTGATCTATTGCATGCCACCATTCACAAATGGTAAACTTTTAATCAACTTTAATCTAACCTGATGACTCTGATGTTTGTTAGTTTATGTTGACTGAATAAAACTAATCGTATTAATTATGGTAAGAGTTACTGGAACACTAGAGTTTCTAATTATAAATGCATGATCTAGTTATGGCTCGGTATACTACCATCTTTTCATATTATTCAGAGAATTGAATAGAGCAAATTGAATTTGGTATTAGTTTCCACCACTTTATTTAAGAAGATAAGGTTACTACCCAACACATCTTAATAGCAAGAATTGATAATTTATCAGATACAAAATTTAACTTATCGAATAGTTCGACTCAGCAAGGTTTGAGTTATAATGCTCTATAATACAGAACTTCAAGATATAGGATTGGAAGTGACTGACGGACCTGTATTTGCTGCTATTGTATTACAAACAACGTATAGAGTGACTTCGTGCATGTTTTCCCAATTTTCGAAATTGCAGGTTTTGCTGGACCATCGAATTGAAGCATAAATATATGGTAGACACAGAGCATACTTTCAAATTTTTGGCAGAAGGGAGCCAGCACTCCATATACTGATTCATATACGTATTTCCTGGTTCGTGCGCGTATTCACATGTCTCAACGCCACACTGATGCAATTTTTGTAAGAAGGTATCATTGTGATATCAAATTGTTCAAGTGGATCTATCTATAGCTCCTGTCTCCTCTGTTTCAAGTCAGCTCTTAGTTGATAATGAACTCATTTTGCACACACTTTTCGGTATTCCAGTTCTCTTATCATCGGATTGCTACCACATGGCAATTCCGATAACATTTCCGTTACAGTTAGAAAACGATCCGCCCTAATCAAGTTTTTCTCTATTATTTTGTTCTTCTTTCTTCTGTTGCAGTAATCACTAGTATTTTACTTCAAGGTTTGTCTTTCACACTAATTTCTGCCCCCTTAAACTTGTTGGCCCATTTTCAGTCATTACGTTAATTATATCCTCATCATAAACCTTTTTCAGTCTTTTATAGAATTTGGCGCCGATACATCCCTCTGCTGTCAGGAGCTCGATATTTCACATCCTTTGTTGATATTTCACATCCATGCGTCGGCAAAACCTGCAATAACGATGATTGGTGAAACCATGCACGAACTACCACTTTATACGATGTTTTCAAGAGCTCTCACTTCTTTTCTGTAGGTAGGGTCTTACATTTTCGCTTCGCCATCAATTAAGCACTTAACTGAGTGCTGATTACGACGTAACAGGCACTCGCTGAGGAAGCATTGACAGTGGCGGGAGCAGCTTATGTCTCACTTTTCGGATTGCATTCTATGAAAATGACAATGCACGAATTTTTAAAATATTCATCACTCGGTTGTCGTCAGCGATGTCAGTGACGTGACTTGGCTCAAATTGTTAAAATACAAAAACTTTAATATACAAAAGTTTACCCGACTAAAACTTCGACTTAAAGAGGTATTTATTCTCTAACGTTTACTAGTAGATGTTCTTTAGCAAAGGGCTTCGATATATAGAGGTTCAACTGAACGTCCAGAAAACAACAAAAATTCGAATTTGTCACAATTTGACATATATAGAGAGGTAAATTAGCACAGGGTGGAACAGGGAAAGTGAAGGATTTATGAAGGTTCCGCTGAATAATGAGTTAAACATGTAAAATATTTACCTGTTCCATCATCCATCTCAAGGTAAGGAGGATCGTTTTTATTATAATTTTCCATGATATCTACGTTGGTGTTCTCGAAGCCTCTCCAAGTATCTGCTTGGTCTACCATGAAACTAAAATAAAAATGGAAAGATTGGGCTACAAGCTAGCTATATCAAATGCGTATTGTGATATATTGTACTAAATTCTAGTAAAAATATAAAAGAATTAGGTCCTGATATAAAGCCGTAGAATATAAAATTCAGTTACTGAACAAAACAAATTAGGCTACTTATGGCTGCCATATTATTTGTATAACTCTTGTGGAATATTAATTGTGTATTTATTTGATACACTCGACGATGATCGACTCGTCAGGGGATCTTCTTTGAACTTACAAAGAACACTTCCCATGAGAGGAAGCCCAATGTTGATTAAATTCGGTGGGAAGGTACAGTATCTAGAAAAACCTGCACAGCCAAAATTATAGGTGCAAAATGAACAAATGACGACAGGGTGATTCTAAAAATACGAACCATATATAACAAATAAGTCAAATGTAATGTGACAGGAAAACGATTTACAAGTATTTTACAAATGGCTAAAGTTATAGAAATTAAATGTCTGCGAATGAATACTGAATAGAATGTGTTGTAATTGAGTATGAGTATGAAGAGCTTGAAAGCTTCCTTCTTGAATCTTCTTCGACATTTCTAAATTGGAAGTGGGTCATGTGATGTAATTTGTGCTAGAATGTTTCTAGACATGCATTGGTGGATTTAGTTTCACCCTAAGTTTATTTCTGTAAGACAAATGTAATTGTGGCGTGGGGAATGAAATAAAATCTTGCGAGTACAGACACTCATCCACAATCAGTTCAGTCCAGAACGATTTCAAGAATCAGTGTTATTTCTGGCATAAAGCAAGATTAGACGAGTCATCAGAGGAATTCGTGGGCATCAATATATTTAACCCAAACAGTGACCGGTGTTTTATGGATACGTTGACGGTTATAACTCTTTAGAATGTAGATACTAAATTGCTTCTAAAATGCATAACAAATAGAATTTTGCCATTTGTATCCAAGTTACCCCATCCGTCACAATAAATGTACCAGGTGCACATCCGGTACATTATATTTTGGGACAACTACGAAACATTATACATTTTCAAAATTTTGAGCTTACTATTCAATATGCATTGCTAAGTATTGACTTAAAATAAGTTTTGATTCGATTTCGTATAATTCGTTAAAGTTAGTGCTAATACAAATTGATTTTCCTGATTTATTTATAAATATGCTATGTATTAACTAATAAATATAAATATGTAATGCCTTGCATTCCAGAACTTTAAGGTTAAAGATAAATGGGAGAATAATACCAAAAAAAAAAACACTTAAAAGAATCAGTTCGGCAAGGAAGTCCAGAATCAATTTTGCTCTTCTCTTTAGCTTTGATGCGTTTTATATCCAAATTATCTTCAGATATATGGGGCATTGGGTACAACAACCTTTTTTGTTCGAAGTTGCAGTTACATAGTTGATATGTCATTTTGAAGCAATCTTCACACGAAACACAATGGATTTCCCTAACTATTTGTCTGTTTTAAGAATATCAGATGTTCAATTGAACAAAAGCAAATCCAAAATTTTAATTCTGAATTCCTGTAACAAACAGAGCTATGAAGACAGTTTTTCCTTAGTTGATGATCTCATAATATTAGGAATAAGATTGACTAATTTAGTATCAAACACAACAAAAATGAAGAATCTATTCTTATCGGCAATATTGTTAACACGCAATTATCTCATATAGCTAGTTTTACATCCTTATTAAATTGAGCATCCTTTCTAAATATCTTTCTATTAAAAAAATGTATGTACTTTAGCCAATTGTTTCCTTTTTCTTATCAGTTTTGAGTTAAAGTAAAAGAAAACTATCTGGTTATTTTTATGGAGTAAATGTAGTTTGAAAAACAATAGATAAAAATTATATTTACCTTTTAATAATGGCAGGATAAATTTGAAAGATCCCCAAATTCATGCAAAAGCCCTTTTATTACAAAGGTCTTTTAAGATATTATGTCAATATTATGACCCTTTTTCTTACGGAATGTGTCAAAGAATTTTGAACAGAATGGTACTTTATGCTAATATAGACATTGGACCATGGGAAAATATTTGTCCTTATTAGTTTCACTGTTTCCTTAAAATTGGTTATGTCTTGATATTCATAGCTCCTGTTGAAGATTACGCATCGAGATAATTGTATGGTTTTTACTTTTAAAAAAGAAACCAATTCTATTGAAAACAAATATTCAACACAATACTGGGGAAATTTATGGTGCAGTTTGCTGTATTCAACAGATGTTTAATTGGCATTAATTATTTTTTTTATTTAAAGTAGAAAATTAAATGTGGCATTGTTGGAATTCTCTGTTAAATAGAATATTAACAATGCGAAGTTACTTATTGTTCAATTAATTTATGATTTGCAACATATAACGTTTGTTTACCTTGTTATATATCATTATACAGTAAAACCTCTGTTAACCGAAATACTTTTAAACTAAACTGCGTTTAACCGAAACTGCAAAAAACAGAAAAAGATAAAATTTGAAATGCTAACAGAAAAAGATAGAAGATTTTAAAAAAACAATAAACTTAGTTAAATAAGTTGTCCAACTGTAGAAGCATTTAAAGCTTTATTAAAAGTCTGTTATATACGTATTTAAAAGCGTATTTTTTATCATTGCCTTCAATTTTTTGTCACCGAAATTTTGGTTATCCGAAATGACCTCCGCTCTCTTTATCTCGGTTATCAGAGGATCTGCTGTATATATTTATTTAGTATGTGCTTCCTGTTTAGATGGATTATTCAGCTTTAAATTAGTTGTGCTTAGATTGATATGTGCTTTTTGTGTAGATATACGTGTGTTCATTTGGAAATTAACTAAATGGGATTAGTTGATAATGATAACATTTCTTTTTGTTTATGTTGAAGGTTTAGCATAGGCTATTGTTATTACTTTATCTATTTCTGGGGATTCAAAGGATTGAATTTACGATCAAGAACCTCAGGACTTTGGTAATTGAGATTAGGCGAATATCAGAAATATAATAGAATTAGATATTCATTCTTTATAGAACATTGCAGTTATTAATGAAAATTTTCCAACAAACAGCGTTTTATATCAGTACAAAGTTGTCCAAAAAACAGAATGTCAAAACGTACAAGTATTGATACTGTTAATCACAGAATAATTTAATGTATTATTAATAAGATAATTTGGCAAGCTTTTCTATGAATCACAACAAGAGAACTAAGTGTTCCTTTCGGACAGTTAAAAAATGATTGTCTAATTAAATCTCCTTGCTATAAATAATATTCCTCTCCAGAAAAAAATTATTATTATGGTGAATGACCATACTAGAAAATGAAAAACATATTAATTATGTAGAGTAGTATATCAACTCCTGGTCACTTCGATTTTTTAATAACACTTTACAGATTAGACAAAAACATTACGCCAATTGTAACAGACATACGATATACTAGTGTTTTTGTATATTTATTCTTTCACTTATTTTTTTTTAAAAATCAAACGTTTTCTGTATATGCTCCATCGAGTTGTTATTTTTGATCTGATTGTAAACAAAAGTTATCGACAAAAAAGTGCAGTTACTTTTGTATTGATCTATGTTTTGAACAATTTTTCGTTGAATAACATCAGCATAAAGAATTAAGAGAGTGATCAAACAACACTGACGCCAGTTACGTAAAACACCTTTCACTTTGGGTGCTACATTGTATTTGTAACCAATGAAGTACCTAGTCCAAGAGCCAGGGCACTTTTTATTTAACCTTGTTCACCAAATGTTTAGTATTGCTTTTTGGACTTTTCATAAAGTTTGCAGTCAGAATTTAGCAGTCTTAAAACTTTCGGTGGTGAGGGTGTGAGATACGATGTCATCAAAATGGCCGCAAGACTGTATTAATGCATAGCTCTTTAATTGGTCTTAACTTTTATTACTGTATTGTCATAGAGAGTTCATTCTTTTTTAGATTGTAGATAATTGAATGTTCAATATATTGCTTCTTCACATATGTTTGTCTAAAATTTACCGTTTCTTGGATTTTCAACTTCCAAGTCAAAAATTGTATCTTCACGCTAGTCTTCATATAACTTTTCCAATGTGTACCTCCAAAATAACATAAAAATAGAATAGAATTTTAATTTTAAGAAGTTCATTGGTTCATTATCTTCAATTTCAGGTCACACATATAGTACTTGAGTCCATAAAGTCATGCAGGAAACTAAAACCCTATAACTTGAAAATTATTAAGTTTATTAACATAAACTTTGTGTGTACTTAGAGCAACGTACAGAGTTTTATTTCTGCTTGTTGACGTTCATCGCCAAATCTTCAGTTGAGCACCATTCACGTATTAACACTGTTGCAGTCTTTTTGGGAAACCGATAATGTGATCCTCTGGGATACTCAGAATCACATTACTTATTTTGTCCTTCAGGTCGTCCGGATTAACTAGTTTCGATGAATAAACCTCGGTCTTTACATGTCCCAACAGCCAGTAATCGTAAGGTGTAAGTCTGGTGAACTTGCAGGCCATGGTCTTAACGAATAATTTGAACAGAGAAGGATTGGCCCAAGAGGACCCACACCTTGATCTGCAAGATAACCAGACTTACACCTTGCGACTACTGGTTGTGGGAACATGTAAAGACCAATGTGTATTCACAGAAACCAGTTAATCTGGACAAAATAAGTTATGTGATTCTGAATACCCCAGTATCCCCAGTGGGCGAGTGGTAACGCTCGCTGCCTTGTAATCAACGGATCCTGGGTTAAATTCCCCGGGGGGGGGGGACAAGTGGTTCTAAGCCCACGTTAAACTGTACGTCCCGTCATTAGTACCCTACCAGTTTGTTTAGGACTTTAATAACAATTCAATCTGAATATCCCAGTGGAGCACCGTCAGCACGCCATTCTCGGTTTCCCAAAAAGACAGCAACACTGTTTGGACGTGAACGGTGCACAACTGGAGGTTCGGCAATAAACTTTAACAAGGACTGTAAAAATGGGGCTTTATATTATTCGCATCGGCAAAGTGTGTGCGAGGTCTCATAATTAATGTTGGAAAGTAATGTGTTATTTTAATATATATTTAATACCTTTACAAGTAGTAGTACATTTTAAATGTCTTGTCTCGAAAAGCCAAACAGTTCAAAATCAAATTCATTTCGTTTCAGAACGTGTGTTTTCCTGATATTGAATCAGTGGAATACGTCGAAAGCAACAAAGGGAAGATATTGCTTTTGTTAGGTGCACATGGTAGAACTTAAACACGGAAAGAAAGAATGGATCAAAGTAATGGGTGTGCATCAATAAATATAAAAATGACAATACAAGCAGAGGTAGCGTGACCTTAGGTGAAGGAGATGTTATTTTATCAGCTAATCCACATAAATGTACTGCTGACATGGCAAAGGTAGAGGTTCTGAAATGCAAAGTCAATTGTAAGAAGCGAGCCAGGGAGGAGATAACATGCGCCCCAAAGATCTTTGAAGAAGAGTTTGCAGAGGTGACCAAAATGGGACTTGACTTTGTGTGTACAATGCCAACGCTCATTGGATTTAAGTCGAGCATGTACAGGGCACGACGAAAAGCACTGGGAGTATCACTCAACGTCAACTAAGTAAATGAGTTTGTATTTCCAGAACACATCGCGAGATTTACAAATGGAGATACGATACGTACCTCAGTCGTGACAACCGAACTGTTGGCTTTGGCAGTAAAATGGATCTTGAATGTTTAGTGGGAGCTCTAATTGGAAACGGCACATTCAAAAGTTGTCCAAAATACTTTGCGCAAAACTACACCATCCATGCCAAGGTGCAGGGTTTAGTTAAGCCAGCTGTGTACTGCCTCCTTCCTTCCAAAACCAAAGACATGTACGTTCAACTTTTCTCATTGCTGAAGTCGCACGTTCCGGGGTGTCGACTTCGAACTCTCAACTGTAGTGACCCTCCGACAACAATTTCCTGAGTGCAAGTTGGAGGGCTGTAACTTTCACTTCAACTAGTGTTTCTGGAGAAAGGTGCAGGACCTCGGCATGGCAACTATACAGGGATAATGAAGAAATTAGAATGCACATTCGCATGGTAGCTGGTTTGCCGCGCATCTTAATCCGGTGGACGTTGAGGAGGGTTGGCTAACCATCCTGGAGACGTCGCCAACAATTGACAGTTACACAGTTCAACGACTACTTTCTGCAGAACTGGTTAGAAAGTGAAAATATCGGAGATAAGTGGAACTGTTTTGGGCTACACCATAGGACAACGAATTCGGCAGAAAGCTGACATAGCCGGCTAAACTGAAGAATACGGAAAAGCCACCCAAATGCTATAGAATTACCTAAAGTATTAAAGGAAGATTCAAGCCATTACGAAACATTGCAAATGAGGGCGGAATTGCATTTGGATACAAAGAGAAGGAAAAGCAAATACGTAAATTTAAATAAGTGAATTGCTAGTGCCATTCGCCAATACGCTGGAGACAAAGACACGAAAAAGCTGTTGAGGTGTCTAAGTTACGTGGCAAGGTTGAAGTAGTGCATCCCGCAAATATGGCAGTAGTGTAGTAGCAGCGTATACATCCTAGTAGAACTTCTGTGACGAGTTGCTCTCCTCAACAATGAAAGCATTCGCGTATACATCATAGTAGAACTTCTGTGACGAGTTTCTCTCCACAATAATGAAATCAAAAACAGGGCTCCTTTAGGAGCGGCCTAGGAATATGGTTGAGGTGGGATGTGAAGTAAAGTAATTAATCGCATCTTCTCTATGTCCCTGGGTGTTCCTGGGAGGCTGCTAGATTGGAAAAGTGAAAGGGCGTTTTGGCACGCATCTGCAGAGTATTTCTGAACTGATAAGTTCTGCTCTTCCATGAACGGCGTTTCGGCACTAAAAACAATGAATTTCTAGGCGCGGCGTTTTGGGACAGGGCGTTCTGGCAGTAACTCCTCTTTATTATACGTTGATTTTTTTTTTTTGAGAAAACAGGAAGTAAAGAGATAGGGCAGTAACTGCTTGCCATATTTTGAATATATTATAGTGGCGATCACATTGTGGGCTTAGGCTCTTCTCTCCCAACCCGTCTGGTCAGCGTGGGAGCAGTAGACCACCTCCTCCCTCCGGGAAGAGGCCTCATCCAGTACTGGATTGAATATGGCTGTGATTTATATATATATAGTGTAACTGAGAAACAGACGTGTAAACACGAAAGTTCTCAAGATATTTTCATGAAATTTGCTTAGAACACCCTCAACGTTTGACACTGTGAAACAATTTTCCTAAACTAAATTTTAATCCCCTTTATGGGGAAACAAACTCAAACGTGAACCTCGCTTATTGGAAAATCAATGCTAATTCAGAGCACTACTTTTTCTTGTGTAGTTTCATTAATTAGTACCAAGATATTAAGTCAGACTCTGAGTTCTGTCTATAAAACATTGTAGCGTCTCTTGATCTCGATCTAATATACTTTTTAGTTTGAGCCCCCAGAAGGGAAGTGGGCTAAAATTTTTGTTTTCCAAAATTGTCTTCACTGTCAAAACAGTGTTATATGAGCAATTGTAGAAAATATCAGGGAAATATATTGAAAAGTTTAGCTTTCACCGGTCTGTTTCTCAGTTACGCGAATTAATGATGATTATGTACGAGTATATTAAGAACGTGGTATTTATGACAAAGATTGATACCTAACTTTTGACTGAAAATGACTTGATAAAGTGTATCACGAAAATTGAACCGGCCATTTGGAAACTGGTGGAATCAAAATAGGCTCAGATTTCGCGCTATCCTAGTAAACTTGTGCAATCTTTCTTAACATTCTACATTTTTTCGTCCCTTTTTTATTTTGTGTAATATTTGCATTTTATTTGAGAACGTGACAGTCGATTTGCTGTATTTGGTCATAGATATCCTAATTTTATTATACAGAAACTATTCAACAGATAACAGTATCTTGAGTAATTATAAAAACAAGTAAAAATACCTTCTTTGAAATTTGTGGTTTTAGAGCACAAAACCCAGTTAAATTTATTTTTTCAAATCCTCTCACGACCCCCTTGCACACAACCCACTACCCTCATGTTGAGAAACCCTGCCCTAGAGAATCGTCTGGAAACTTGAGACCAAGACGGACCGAAATCTTGGTTTAGTCTCCGCATGTAACAGCCCAACGAAATATTAGGACCAGTATTTTCTCATAAACTTGTTACCAACACCTGTCAGAATAGCTAAAGGACACTTAAAACTCTCTTTTAAAAAAATCAAAACTATTAAATGAATTAGTCCTAAGAACGTACAGAGAACTTATGAACAGGAGAAAGTGGAAAGGACATAGAACTTGGCTAAAATCAAGTTAATTTTATTTTTCCCCATGTTTTCTTATTCAATTTCAATATGTCATCACTTAATGCTTCACTGTGAATAACACACTCCATAGTTGATAAATCCTCACGAAATAAAGAAAAAGTTAACAACAGAAACCTACCATAAACAAAATGAAAACATTAAGTATAAGTGCCCTTTTGTGCAAATGACATTTATCGTTCTGTCGTCGCGGCTTGAGATACCTTTTTATGCACGCGACATTTGTCATTCTATCGAAAATTGTATCAGCGTGCCTTTTTCGCAGAGACGATGGATCCATGCGTGATCTATTTTGTGTATCCATGCATTGCATTGGAAAGGCTGAAAAGGGATGGGCAGTTGATCCCATTAATTCTGCAAGATTTGTAGAAGGGGCATTTGGCAACCTCTATGGAAAGTTGAGAGCCGATAGAGACAAGGTGTTTTTTTTTTTTTCAGAATGTCAATAGCATTTTATGAACATTTCGCAAGTACTCGGGTGATACTTTGACCTTTATACACCGGGCAGGGATCTGAACGAAATCAGACTCTCACGTTGGGGGCCCTGGTGCCCCCTAATTATCACAGGGCAATGATTGATAGTTCGTTGGAAAGCGTATGGAACACTGATTCCAACGAGGTATGTGAAATTCCCGCAATATTCGTAGAAGAAGAAGAAGAAACAAAAAATCCTAAAAAAAATATGAAAAATAGAATATGGGGGCCCTGGCAACCCTTACAGTCACCCTACGCTGAGAAAATAAAGCTAATGGTAGGCAATACACTTGTGACAAAAATATAAAATATGGTAGTCATTGCTGCAATACAAAGCGAGATAAAAATTCAGAACAAAATTCCTATAAAAATGCCCTGTATATCATTTTCGAAGGGCTGTTGCAGACCTTCACGTTGTCGGCCCTGGTGGCCTCCATAATTATCACAGAGTCATGATTCATGTCGTAGGAAAGATTATGGATCACAAATTCCAACGAGGTAACACTTGTGCAATTCCCGCCTTATTCGTGGAAGAAGAAGAAGAAACAAACAATCCTAAAAGTAAGAAGAAAAAAAGATTTTGGGGGGCTCTGTCAACAATCACGTCAATTCCAAGAAACTGGCTGGCTTTCTGTTTTTAGCAAGCTTCTATACAAGAAATTATACGTGGAAATGAATTAAGTTACACATTTTTCTTTCTACAAGCAATTATTGTGAGTGTGTGTGTGTATGTCAACGAAAATAGAATTATTGTGTTTTACTGAAAAGAAAAGCGTAATGAATTCGTAATAAGAAAACGATAGATATGTAGAAAACCTGAATCAAAATGTCCGCCAATAAGACTCGAACTTGCAACCTTTTGCTGAAAGCAGCTCTAAAGAAAACGAAATCAAATACTTTCTTTACGTTACTCGTGTAGAGTTTACCTGCAGAGAAGCTAAACGAAGATAATATATCATGGAGAAGTTTTCTCATCTATACCCTTCTTCCTTTTGAAGTTTAAAGAGGCCATCTATTTTCTTCCTCCCGTCCCCTGCATTTATTAAATTGCGTAATTAATCATCAAACAGTAGAGGGTTGTAAACAAGTCGCCACCCGCGGTCCATAACATGAGATTCTAGGCAATAAATCTTTAAATATTGTTACTTTCCCACATAAAACTTTACCTAGGACCTCTTGGTTTATTAAAATAATACCCCTCTGACCTAACAGAGAAGCAGGGGAATATTTTGAGTGTGAGAAGCAGGAGGCTGGTCGCGATGAATAAGGAGGAGAAAATTCTCTGATGCCAGACGTGCTAATTGTTTTAATGCATGCGCCAGATATTGTTTTAATTTTCGCAGTGTTTGATAAGATTTGGGGAAGTGAAAACCTTCTCTGTTGACGTTAGAAGTCGAGATAAGAAAAATGAATGGTAACTCTTTCTTGAATAATCATACACTGGCGACATTAGTTCGAAAACAGGAAAAGTGGAGTTTCATATGAAATATTACAAGTATATTTCAAAGTTAGGTATGTCAATACATACAAAATACAATTCTGAACGATACTTTATATTGGGAAAAGACAAAAGTTACCTATTTGGCCGAAATTTTAATTCTTGAGACGATGAAATATGTATAATTTACATGTAGAACAATTCAATCCGAATGATTGCAAACAGAAATTGGTGGAAAATTGATATTGTTTGCACATTTAGCGCTCCAGAGCTGTGATTATTGTCCATAAGAAGCGTTTTCACACCTCCATTTGTATAGATGAATGAGATTTTAAGTTCTGAGACGATCAAATGTACATAATTTGTATGAAGAACAATGCGAGTGGAACCAGTGTAATCCGAAATTACTGCAATATCGCTATTTGTGAGCTAGTTACCGCCTGAGAAGGGTGCAAACAAGTGTATTTTATGTGTACATATGTATTTTAACTTGAAACATAACGTATGTATTGCCTCAGATGGTATGTAAAAAACTTTGTAATAGAATTTCCGATGTTGCTTTTAACTGAATTTCCCTTAATACAGGGTGATTATTGCTTTGAATATCTGGCGAAACGCATGTGAATCATATTTGAAATCTGAATTTAGTTTAATACCTGGTATGTGGTGCTTTAAACAATGAAAAACGTGTATAAAACACCTTCCAACTTGCATGTTTAAGTACAAGTTACCATATTATCAACTGCCTTGAAGGCTACTTGCTGCTTCACATGTGTATAAGAAGTATTCATTGGTGTGTTTTAGCAGACAACACCTCTTTTAAAATAGGAAAGATCGAACTAAACATCACGCTATCACTTCGGAGAGTGTATTTACCACGAAAGAGACGTTCTAGCAGGTAATTTAAGTAGAAATGAATATTTGCATTTTTTTTTTATTTACCCTCAGAAAGGATTATTTGGTGGCAATCTATAGGATAAAAGTGACAAACGTGATTATGATGTCTAAAGCAGACCTTCCAGATGAAACTTGAACTGTTTTGGTGTTTGTTACCAGGAAGGGAGTTCTTGCAGTCACATAGAGTCAATATATAGCGAGAAAACTGACATTTGCAGAAGAAAGAACTTTAATAAACATGAATACCGGGGCTATTTGATGTGAAACTCAGGGAATTAAGACATTTTATTTACCGGTAGGCACTATGAAAGATAAATTAGAATATAATTTTAACCCAGAAACCTAGTCTTTAAGATGCTTTTGAAGCATGAAAATACAAGAATAACGCCATGTTGGAGATTTGTTAACACAAAAGAAGTACTTGTACATACAATGACGGCATCAAGATGGGTGATTGTTCGAATTTGACCATGTGCAATACAATTTTGTTAATATCTGACATTGAAATAGATATTTCAACACAAAAAATTAGAGAAACAAACTATATTTTCACGCAAATTATGGTACGAAGGACTCATTGTTTAGATTTTCTCGCTCGAGGTACTGTTCAGAATGGAAGGTAGACATTATTTGAGATAAAAGGACTTGTAGAATTGCATATTAAATAGGAAATCGTGATTGATTAATCAGATTTATGTATATTTTACAGTTTTCCAGCAGAAAGCAACTCCTTGTATTCAATATACAGCAAGAAAAGTGGCATTTGAAGTAGCCTGAACACGATTTTAGGTAGAATCTAGTCTTTAAATTGTAATTTCATGTGTATATAACGATTTGGCATGTACGTTTCGTCAGAAAACAATTCTTGCTTAAAAAGACAAACAGTATTTCAACTACTTTGAATGAGAGGAGAGCTAGAAAGAACTGATTATACCTAGAAAAGACTGTTTGAAACCGCAGTGATTGATTAGGAGAAAACTGAAAAAATAAGGTCTATAGGAGTGGTTGTTGTGTTGATTCAGGTTTTCCACCCCATAATTGCAATATAGACTCTGTTTATACGACAGGGATTGATCATCATTTTTGAAACCATCTAGGTGAAATATTCACAACAGGCTTTTATTTGTCATATCAATGCATTAAACTAGCCATACCCTCTGTGTATGATGTTTACGTAGTATATTAAGGGTAGTGTTTATTTTTATATTTAAAATCATATATTGAGCTGGGGAGGCTGCGAAAATATAAACTTTCAAATATTTCATTTATGGGTGTTGTTTATTTGAGCCATTTTTTGTGATTACAAGATTAAGTTACTTTAGGCATAACAGCCTAAACTCTCTTGAGAGTTCTTATCGACAGGGGGGGGGGTTGCGACCTCAATGATCGATTAAGATTTACTTAGGTGTAGGTGCTTAAGGAAAAGGTCTGTTCGACCTTTAAATTGTTACATGATCTGAGTTCAGAACGGCGTGAGCCAAATCCGTTTCTATCCTTCTATTAATTTAAATACTTTTGTACGAAAGGACCAAGTATTTATAAAACTTTATTTATATTCAATGAAAATAATAACTACTTTGATAGATAAGTGCACTAGATTTAGGATCTAAATATGAAGGATTCTTCATGTAGTAATGTATATTAATTTTTATTAGGACTTTTATCTTATATTATTTTGATTGTCGGAGTTTCAGTGGAATTGCTTTTTAAACTTTGCTTGAGCGTAAGGTGCTAGGATATTTCCAAATTCTTTGTGGGACTAACAAGGTAGGTTTTTGTGGGATTCTTCAGCCATTTGCTGATGCTATTAAGCTTTTACTAAGGAGCAGACATTTCCTATTATATCTAGTTATTATCCTTATTACTCAGCTCCTCCTATTTTTAGTTTAATACTGTCTTATTGGTTTGAATGTGTGTTCCTTTTGTTAGTTTAATTGATAATTTTACTTTAGGTCTTTTATTTTTTATGTTGTACTAGCATGGGGGTTTAGAGCGTTATAAGTGCCGGGTGGTATTCTTATTCTAAATATGCTTTACTTGGAGCTTTGTGGGCTGTGGCGCAGACTATTTCTTATGAGGTAAATCTCGCTTTAATTGTATTATCTTTTGTTTTTTAAGAGGTATATATCTTATATCTTTTTCTTAGAGGTAATCTTTTTTATTTTATTCTTTACCAAAGAGACATGATTTTTATTTATAAGTTTTCCATTATCTTTGGCTTGTTGTTTAGCTGAGACGAATCGTACTCCATTTGGTTTTGCTGAGGGGAAATCTGAACTTATTTCTCGCTTTAATGTTGAGTACAGCGCAGGGGGATTTTCTCTAATTTTTATGTGGAATATGCTAGAATTTTGTTTATGGGGGTTTTGTTCACTATTATTTTTTAGGTTCTGTAGTGTGTCTTCTTAATATTCATTATTTAAGAAAGCACCAATATTTCAGAAAGCTTATCTATCACGGGTAATTGAGAAAACGTAATATATATAAGGCTTCTTCCTTTTTGTTGCTAATAGCAACAATCATATTTTCCCTTTTTTAGCAATAAGTAAATATTGCTAGCAGGAACATCCACATTTAAAAATAGCATACAATCAACCAGTGACATGAAGTACTTATCTTACCTGTCAATCAATTATAAAAATTAGAGGTTCTCAACTTATAGACCTCGTTTAGCATTCGAGTCTCAAAACAATAAATATTTTACCTGGAACTGTAATAGGTCTATGTTTCATTTTACATAAAAAGTCAATTTGGACACTGTGGTTTAAGGTGAAATATTATAAATTTATTGGAACTAAATTCTCTTTCTCTTTTGTTTTCCTTTTCAGTTTTCCCATAAAACAAACGCAAAATATTTTAGCAAGGAAGGAGAATCTTAGATAATTCAACTTACGTAAGATAATCTTCATTTGAAACACAAAAATGATTTACACAAAAATAGCTTCATATAATACAAACAGGAAAACTCGAGGAAAACTCACTTTTTAGAGGAATATGATAAAAGTGGCACTTCACCGCAATAATAAATCCAAGACTCTACCAAAAGAAAGAAGGACAAAATCCAAATCTTATCAGAAGGAAACTATGTTAAATAAAGTAGATTACTACTTACTTCATAAAAGAGTACGGTCATTCAACGGTTTACCGTTACCATAACACTCTTATATCAGCTCCACAGAAACCCTTGCAAAGTTTAATTACTGAAAATACCCTTATCTTTCCTTTACATAAATCCAACTTATAGGAAATATTCAGCCTAGATTCCATTATTTAAACAATAACAAATGAATAGTGGGTGAATCAAGCTCACACTTTCGTTTACACAATCCATGAGCAGTATTTAACTTCCATTTTACACAGAGACAAAATCACAATTTCTCATTTGTTCAGTAAACATCCTATTCACCATAGAATTAGCAATCACAATTACTCCAGATATTAAGGACTTGTACTATTCCAATTTAACAGAAAATGTCCATTTCACCATATAACCCGAAGTTTGATATATAACATTTCACAACCTTACTTCTTTTAACCGTTATATAGATAATGAGTGACTTCAAACTCGTACATTTTTCATACGTAGTTCTCTTTGTCACAATATTGCGAACAACTTTTTTAATTCAACGAGTATTTTCTCAACGTGGTTGTCTCTGTGACAATTAGAAACTTTCTCCCTGGCCATGCTGCAGCAACCTAATCCGCGCTAGGACCATCTGGATTTTACAAAAGTTAACCAATCGGGTATCAGGACGTGGCAAATCAGTCCAAGGGAAACTAAGCTCATGAAGGATGTTACAACTAATGGAAAAATAGCCATTTTATGTCTAACGAATTTTGAAAGGGGGTTCCACACTACAGTTGTAATATTTTTTCTTATATATTTTCTGTTAAGCTGGTATGTATTTCTTTTATTTATATTTGAATTCGTGGGACTTTGCCGCGGTTTCTTTATGACAAGTTAATGTATCTTGCTTGAAGGAGATTTCTTTCTTTATCATTAAATTATTTATTATTTTTGTTGGGTTTAAATTTTTATTAATATATTTTTTAATTTAAATGTATTGTGGTTAGAATACGAAAAGTAATTAGAGTTTTACTTTGTAGTATGTTTTAAAACCATATGCTTTTTTCGCGGCCAAAGGGCTAATTTTTGATTAAAAAATAATCTCATGTTACAGAAATTGTGGAACAATTAAGAACAATATAAAGTAAATTACTGTTAGTACTTGTCCTGTTAAAATATAAGGATCTTCTACTGGTGGGTCTCCAATTCAGGTTAATAGGATAATGACTGTTACTATGAATCAGAAGATAATTTCAATAATAGGATAAAATTGAAGATCCCGTATTTTTATTTTATGGTAGAGTGGTGTAATTATTATAATCAAAATGGATATAACAAGGGCAATAACTTCTCCTAATTTATTAGGAATGGATCGTAGGATGGCGTAGGCAAATAGAAAATATCATTCTGGTTGAATGTGAACTGGGGTAGCTAAAGGGTTTGCTGGAATGAAATTTTCTGAGTCTTCTAATATATGGGGATTTCATAGGGATAGAAAAGTTAATGAAAATACTATAATTAAAGATCCAATAAATTATTTTGAATAATAGAATGGCTGAAATGGAATGTTATCAATATTACTATTAACCCCTAAGGCATTGGTGGACCCTGTTTGATGGAGAAATATTAGATGAATTATTGATAAAGCAACTACAATAAATGGTAAAATAAAATGAAATGCAAAGAATCGGGTTAAGGTGGCATTGTCTACGGCGAACCCACCTCAAATTCATTGTACTAATATTGTGCCTAAGTGAGGGATGGGAGATAAAAGGTTTGTAATTACTGTAGCCCCTCAAAAGGATTTTTGTCCTGAAGGAAGTACATAACCTACAAATGCAGTTGCTATTACTATTAGAAGAATAATTACCCCGACTCTTCATGTGTAAAGATGTAAATAAGATCCGTAGTATATACCTCACCCTACATGTATATACAGGCAAATAAAGAAGAAGGATGCACCGTTTGTGTGAAGGATTCGTAATAATCACCCAAAATTTACATGCCGGCAAATGTGTACAATTCTATCAAATGCGAGTTCGATTCTAGAGGTATAGTGTATAGCTAGAAATTGACCTGTAATAATTTGAAAGATTAGGCAAAGACCTAAATGTGACCCAAAATTTCATCAGTAAGAAATATTGATGGGTGTGGGAAGGGCAATTATGGCGTTGTTAGCAATTTTGAGTAATGCATGCTGTTTTCGTATTGGTACTGACATAAGATTTATTGGGCTTAAGAGTCCCTTGTTGTAAGTGTGTTACTTTTACTACTGCAATAACGGTAATGAAAAGGTATGCTACTAAATTTAACTATCGGTTTATTATAAAATTTTATTGATGGGATTTCTTGTTGTTCAATAGTTATTTTTAGGGTGTCTTGAAGAGGGTAAGAACTTTCAATTAGTAGGGCATCTGATATTATATTATAATAATTATGATGACAGTTGGTGGAATAATTATCGTTTTAATATTTAGATGAAATATTTCATTCGAGGCTAGTCTAGTTACATGAGTAAACAGCACTAATACACCACTGAGAAACACTGAAAAAGTACATAGGAGAATGAGGGAGGTTCTGAAAGGATAATGATTGTGAAAGATGTAATGGTTGTATTGATTATTAAGGTGATTCTCATTGATAGGGGGTGGGTTAATCGAGTGAAAAGAAGGGTTAATAATATTAGAATTATTAATAAGATTAAAGTTAATTTAATATCAAGATATAGTTTATTAAAATATTAGTTTTGGGGACTGAGGATAGATATAATATTTTCTTTTGATGCTTTCGGGGTAAAATTAGCCCATTTATGATTTACTAGACCATTATTTTTATTAAATTATGAAAGCTTATGTCAATATTAGTTTATTTCATTTGTTCTGTTTTATTAGTTATTTTAAGTATAACATGTTTGTTTCTCAACGAAAATATCTATTAATAATTCTTCTTGGCTTGGAGATAATTGTTTTTAGTATGTTTTAATACTTTTTTGAGATTCAGGGAATTTTGTATTGAAATTTCTTTTAGAGTTTTATTTTTGACTTTTTGTTCTTGTGATGGTAATTTAGGCCTATCAATTTTGTTTTCTATTGTTCGTAGTCATGGTAATGATTTTTTAGAATCTCTAGTTGTATTACGATGATAAAGTATACATTAGTTATTATGTTTTTGATCCCGTTAGAATTTATAGCTAAAATATGATGGGTTGCTCAATATATTTTGTTTATTATTTTTTGTGTAAATTATTAATAGACGCTTTACGCTGCAACCGTGATGCTTACCTTTTCCTTTACAAAAGTTTGGTAGTCAACTATACATTTTGTAATTTGTACGAAAATTATTCACTGCAATATCCACCGGGGAGAGTAGCATAATCTTCCTTGTTTGAAGGACTAACTTTCCTTCGCTTATTATTGACCATTCGGTGTGATTTGTACTGTCCTTTGGAAATGATTTTGTATCCTGTTTTGCGTAAGATATTGTTAGAACAAAAGATTTGACAACTAGCATACTTTGCAGTGACCAAATTGTAATAATGCTCGTAATTTATTTGCTTTTTCGTTCGATAATTCAAACTTATACCACGAACTTTGTAAACATACATCACTTCACCAGTAAGAAGATTCTTCATAGCATAACAATATTTTTTGCACCAATCCAACGAAACTTTCATCTCCCATTCGTCCTCTATTTCATTAGTCAATTCTCGAATGAAATTGCTAGTACCTAGTAATAATGGCACATTTCTTTCTGCACGGATATAACCGAGTCTGTGTCACAATATATGATACATTCTATACTTACAGTGTCCAGTAATCCATGTAAACAAAGTCTAGCCCACGAGGACATGAAAGTTGCTACTCCTACATTGGTCAAAGCGTGAGGCGAATTTTCATTTTCAGTGTTTATACGTTACTTGTAATTTGTTTTGTTCTATTGGAATCACATGTTGAACTTCCAAATGAGGCAAACGTAAGATTTCCAAAAAGATTATTTCAGTCACTAACAATGCGAGTTTGTGGAAGGTCGCATTTTTGTCCCTATTTTCCGAATAACACATTTAAAAATATTTTTGAAGTAAGTCTCAACCCTGCATTATATTGGATCTTATCATACTCAAGACAAATAATTTCAAGCTGCTCATAATCATGAATATATTGTTGCTTCTCCTCTTCCGTAGTACAATTATCAGGAAATCCACTGGCTTCCTGTTTCATTTTTAGGACACTATTGACATACGGTTTTGAAGAGTCCCTCCGTGATTTCCATTTCCCAGATTTCGTATGTTTTAAGAATAACATATCCTTTCCCCAACGAAAATTGTAGTTAAGGAGTACAAAATACTCCCTTGGTTGCACGCTCTTCTCATTATGTGTACATTCACCATTATTCAAACTCTCCATACAAGAGCTACGCAAACCAAAGACGAGACGTGTATGCTCATTATATGACAAAATGTGAATAGCAAGATTTTCAGGAGCAAGTACTCTGCAGTGAACCAAACCATGGACAGTAGCTGGATCAGGAACGTTTTTGCCTTTATAAAATTTAATTTTTCGCTTTCGCACAGGTTTCTTAGACATTACAAACGGATAAAGAGAAGTTACATCCAGATATGCTAAATACTCATCTTCACCACATTCATATAAGGCGTGAAAGCATCTTCCTCAGTGCGTCCTGCTTTGAAGGCATCCTATAAGGCTAGGACGTAAGGGGTCTTGCATTTCACAGAACTCATTTCTAAAGATACGTTGAATTTCAGGAGATGCTTGAACCATCTTGTTCCACTCGCATTCCCAGATGGATTCAACTTTAATTTTCAACTGTTTTTCAGAAACTCCTCTCTTACTAGTGTTGCCTTATACCGCAACCGGTCTTCCAAAATATGTCCGTCTTGATAAACGGAAAGACGTCGAAGTCGGGTGTTGTATGTGTGTCCGTGTCAGTAGCAGCCGTAGAATTCGTTACTCGTACGAGTTTTCTTGTCATATCCATCCAGTTTAAACCGTATAAATTGGATTTCACCTCCATTTTCAGCTGTTTGCAATGTAACGTTATTTTTATACTCTATATATTTTCACCATTGTTTTGCCGTTTTAATTTGTTGGTCGGGATGTTGGAAACCTAAAGGAGGGATAATTGGAATAGCGTTTTCATTAGGATAGCGTGAACGGAAACATTCCATCGTACATGAGGCGATAGTGCTTGTTTGTAGAAAGCATTGTATCCCACCTGTTTGTTTTTCAATAAGGTTTGAAAATCGAATCAACGCCTGTGCCAAAATGAGAAAGCCATTCTTACAATACTCGAAGATTTCTTTCTGGAAATCAAAAGTCTTCTCACTTTTAACATATTCCTTATGCAAGGCAAAAACTGCATCCCGTTCATCGTCGAATCTCTGGTCAATATCTTAATACTCAACGTCTGGTCAAAGCACGACATAATTCTGATGTTTAGGAATGTTAAATACCAGGGTGAGTCATATGTTCGTAGCGTTGGTTGGCCCCGCCCACTCGATTCCGGAAAACCATGTGCTACGTGTGGAACTGGTGAAGCTGGTGGTGGCAGAAAGCGTGCCACGTATCCGTCTGATCACAGTGCTAACGGTGTGTGGGAGGAACTACGCGTTGAATACACAGTTGGCAAGACAATGGCTGAGGAGAAACTTGTGTGTCTTGTGCTTCCGCGCCATTACTGGAAAAAGGGGTTGAATGCAGCAGAAGCAGCCAAGGAAATTTGTTAAGGTACAGTCCACACGTCCACAGCTAGAAAGTGGTTTCAACGTTTTCGGTCTGGTGACACCAGTCTCGATGACAAGTCCAAGAGTGGATGCCCCGTGAACACGGATATCGATGCCCTCCTGAACGCTATTGAAGGAAACCCAGGAACCAGTACCCGTCAGCTGGCAGATGAGGTCCAGATATCACAAACCAGTGTCGTTCGTCATCTACATCAACTTGGGTTTCGCTCCAAGCAACCGAGAATGGTTCCCCATGATTTGACTCCCGCTCAAGCTCAACAACGTATGACCCTGTGTTAAGAAGTGCTTCGAAACGCAACTGACGACAGGTTTTGGCGGCGCATGATCACGAATGATGGAAAGTGGATCTTTCCTCGTAATAATGACACCGGGAAACAATGGTTACGACCAGGTACCGAAGCGCAGCCAGTGGTTCAAAGAGGGCAGTTTGAAGAGAAGACAATGCTGTGTGTGTGGTTGAATTTCGAAGGTCCGGTTAGCACACACCACTTACAGACCCGATCTTGCGCCATCTGATTTACACTTGTTTCCTTCCATGGTGCGCTTCCATGGGCAGACAATTCCATTTCGTGGATAATGTGACAACTGACATTACTGAGTTCTTTGCCCCAGTTATCGTCAGGGGCTTGTGTCACTGGTGGAACATTGGAGAAAGATCATACAGTATAATTTGATGTACATCGCCGAATAGGATTCTGTGGTACAGGAGGAGGCGGGTGCTGCACATTGTCCATAAAACGCTACGAATATATGACTCACCCTAGTAGGTATGGAAACTCTCCTTTCTTTAGGTTTTCTTGTAAACCTACCGTTGCTGGTAATTTGGATAATTGAACTCCCATGAACAAATATGTATCACAGAAAATGATATTATTTACAGTTAATTGAATAATCTTTTGTCCTGCTATAATGTGAGGTGTCAAATTTTGTTTTTCCATAAGACATCGCACTGCTAGTATCGTATCGAAATGAGATCCATTGTGTGAGACCTACTACTTTTTTGAAACTTATTGCAGTATTCCAAGGCAAGATTTTCTTCCATATTATGAAATATAAAATCACTCTGAAAATCGACATTACCACAAACACTACAAGTATAATTTTGGTCTATATCCTTACAATGATGACATCGAGATGCTCAAATTAAGTTTGGCACATGTTCGCCTTCACCATTTTTATCTGCGTCTAGTAACAGTGTTTCTACGTCAAATATAATGTACCTCAACTCGTTTTGGATTGCTTGGTTTGACAAAAAAGGAATGTGTTCCATCGACATGAATGTTAAATGTCGTTACACAATTAGTACATACATATTTGCATTCATGGACGTTTTTTATAAGGTGTAGGCAATGATAACAATAACCATCACTCCCTAAAATGCCGTAATAGTTTCAATACATTATAATGATGGTCTTCGTATCTTAGAAAAAATCTTGTCTGCTGGTGGTCCCGAATACACTATCGTATACTTACGATCTTCCGCATGACGTACATAAACAATTATCTGATACTCGTTACCATAATATTTTTTAAACTGGTCTACATCTTCAATCCTTCGACCACGTTACTTAATAAATCAGCTTTCGCAAAATGACAATTCTGCAGCTGGACATGCCCAATTCTTAGGATGCGTTTTCATATAACTTCCTTATTTATTTCCTTAAAGCCCGCGCGAGACAATCAGGAACATATTCTACAGGGATAATGTGTTTTTAAATATATTTCTGCAGAGGTAAGTATTTGTCATTACCATATCGTCCCTGCCTTCGAATAGGATCGGAAATGTCAACTTTGACGGTTACTTTATCCCCTAACAAGAATTCGTCGTTAGAATTAAGAACGTTTTTAATACTATGTATAACATGTTCTACATTTAGATGTGCACGGAATTGCCACGGTATGTAAATTGGCATATTTTCCTTACAATTACTGCTCTCAATTGTAAATCTATTTTGGAATCGGGATTGACATCTTTAAGTAAATGTTCCATAGGAAAATTAAACAATCTGTTTACATATTCCTCAGGGTTAGGAATTGTCTTTACTATGGAATTAATGGTAATTTGACATCCTTGTAAACCAAAGTTGGGCTAGTTTTTTCACATTCACTAACAATTTCAAAATCACTCGTTTTTCCACCACCATACATCACTGGCATGTTATTGTCTTCCATCCACTGTTGAACATTAATATTAAGCACACCACCATCACTAGAATCCTCTTTGATGTTAACTTCAATGTTTACATCCATTTCACTTTCATCACTACCCACTACATTTATATCACAACTGCTAACCTTACTAGAGTTATCAATATCCACTTTCATTACACCATCGCCACTAGACCACATATACAAGCCGAAAAAGTCAACTGTATCCTGTTGGATCATTCCGTCACATTCGGTGAATAACTAGCAATAATAACTCCACGCCAATACCTTATTTTCCACACTTCCGAAAAATCCGTATGTCCAGAATCGATAATGTCTTGGCCAGTCACACTGTTTTGTAAGACAGCTTCTCCATCATTCCAATAATAGTAAAGGAAGTAGTCAAGCAACATGTCGGATTCATGTTTTGTTGAACGAAAACCAAACAGTTTGTAGAACAAATGGTTCCAACATTCAAACACACGATCGGGTTCGTCATAACACTGAATCTCTTGGCCAGCAAGCAAAGCACCAATTGGATTTTCCATAGCTTCAAACAATTAGGTATCCTTCAAGAAAAACAATAGACCAAGGCGAAAATCGTAGTGTTTATACGCACAAAGGCGAATTCCACAGGAAAGAACACCACCAGCTTTGAATACGAAGCTAGACTGAAAATTCTCACAGAC